>CABEEJ010002059.1:85439-125811 GCA_901482245.1 Timema douglasi
AGACTCTGCCTTAAACTATGAGTGAAGAATGACCATGGGCACGGGACGAATCCTGGATAGCTCAGTGGTAAGAGCAGTGGCGTACTAATCCGAAGGTCCCGGGTTCGATTCCCGTGTTCAGGTGTCATTTTTCAATTTTCAGAATATAATTTATAGTACTCAAAACACAAAGAGCGGAAGTATTCGAAGACATCTGCTAAAAGTAGAACATCGCTTAAAACATATAAATTTTGATAGTCTTCCATAGTGTTCATTTCAAAGTTTTCCCACACAGCTGTAGCATGAGCGTAGTCACTTTCTGAAATATGTTCTTGGTACATCTGGTTATAGAATGCGGATTTTGGTGGTAATTGACTCTCTTTCAGTTTACTGCCATAATCCATGTAGTCATAAGGGAACACACCCTTTCGTAGCAGTAGATCTACTTTATCGAAAGGGATATTTTCAAGGAGTATTTTAAATTGAGTTTTCCCAACATGTAACAAATTTTCAACCAATTTTTCAAGAGATGTGCTTAAAAACTGGAACGAGTCAATACATTGTAAATACCCAAGACTGTAGGAGATATATTTTTCCATATTGTTTGGGATACATGATACTCTTCTATCTCTAAACCTCCCAATTTTCTGCATGATAACATGGGCGTCATAATTTTATAAACTGTGTAAAATGACGGGTATTCTCTTGGTATATTGAAACTGAATATTGCACATACTATTAGATGCACCCCGATAAGCTCCACTGAGATGACAGTGGTCACGGACGCGGTCTTGACCCAACTCTTTCTTGCAGATACTACATACACTAGCCAAAATAAATTCATTTTCTTGTTCAGGGGTGATGCGCATAGGGACAACATTTTTCTTCATCTCGATGATTATGGTTTCTTCTTCAACAAGTTTATGAAGAAAGGTATCCACAACATTTTCACCACTATAGACAACAGGAGGTTTCACACATTTACCTTCGGAATCGACTATTACACATGCAAATCCTGATGTCGTATGCTTCGTCATTTTTGTAATTGATGAGTGATCAGGATTAGGTACACACCCTGATATTTTAATATTAAAACACTCAAAATTTGCATAGATCACATACGGTATTTTTTATCATATGTTTATATGTCAAAAATTTCAATATTTTATCCTCTTCCTTGGGCATCTGTATCTTCTGATTATCGAAATAAGCACACCGATCACTATGCTCATCTCTGAGATTTTCATTAGAAAACCTATGCAAACAATATTTGCAATAGTATTATTCACCATTGTGTCTGGTCAGCGAGCTTAGCAATCTGCTCAAGTTCTTAATAAGACAATAATGTCCCCCATCCACATTGGAAAGAAACAACAAATCCACGTGATTGTCACGACTAACCTTAATTATTATTAAAGGGAATATTTCCCCTTGGTAGCCGTACACATTTATAGATACATTATTTTGTTTTTCAAACTTAGTTATTTGTGGTAGTTGCACAGGATATTCAATACCATCCATATTTAGTTTACCTTACAATGATATAATATACTTACTCACTCGATTAGCGTCCTTGTCAGCCGGGAATATAAATGCTAGCACAGACCAAAGAAAACATTTACTATCAGCATTTCTTATATTAATTAGAGAATTCTTATTTATCAACTCTTCTGGTAATGGAATATAGCTGGAAGCAGCCAAAGGAACATATTTAGCTACTTTAACCTCTAAGTATTTTACACGGTCCTCAGACAAACCACTTCCTCTGTGGTGGAAAGAAGAAGCTGCTTCAATCATGTAAGTGTATGCATCCTCAATCTGTGATTTTAATTCGTCAGGACTTAGCGTGACCATACACTTACTGCGAAAGTAAAGGGTGATTGTTTCATCCCCCTCCTCACCAACACGAGAGTACTCTACACAGGCAGATGTATACCATTTAAGATTACCCATTACACTAAGTTATTGGATAAGCGTTGCTTCCAACTTCCTTTTAATTTCATTAATAAAGACTAAAAATAGCGAGTATTTCGAGGGAGAGAGCTTGATGAGTTTGACTGTAGCATTCAAAGCTTCTGAAAAACTACAGGGGTTGTAATCTTCTTCATTATCGAGATTCTCAATAGACTCCGGCTCTCTTGACTTTGAAACGTTGGCAACATCCCCCAGTGAAGTTGCAGTACAGTCCTTTTGCTTGTGTTGTAATAGATTATCCCGCAGTGAAAATATTTGACCGCATTTATCACATTCGATTGACTTAACCTCCCGACTATGTGAGGAAACATGTCGCTGTAAGCTGTCACTCCGACTAAAAACTTGTCCACACTCATCACACTTTTTAAGTACACTCCCATGTTGTAAACGCATATGACGTGCCAGGTTGGTAAGCTTGGTAAAATATTTTGAACACTTCTTACATAGGAAGACCATTTTAACCAAGCGTGTTGTATGAAAATCACACAATACTATCTCGTGGTGTGACGTAGTGGAGCGAGAAATCACCCGGACCACTAATTTATCCTTCTTGTACCATCGTTCCGTGGTCCAAAGGAATAAACTACATAGCAAAGTTATCTAGTCACCATGGTCGCTCTATTTGACCAACTACACAACGCACCCAACACCGCCGGTCCCACACATCTAAACGTTAACAATCTGAGTGACTGCGTTCCCAAGGCTCGCCACCAGGAGATACTAGCATCGAACATCCAAGAGAAAGTGATCCTCCTTAGTCCTTACATGGCCTGCGGTGTGGATCAATGTTAACCTTATGGGAGAAAGTGCACTGGAACTCTCAATTCAACCACTAATCGAGTAATTTCTGTTTCATCGTGCTGGATAAGTTAACCCTGAAATACCTCCTGGTGATATTAACCCTGAAACTAATCCTGAGGAAATTAAACCTGAAACTAATCCTAGGGATATTAAACCTAAAACTAATCCTGGGGAAATTAAACCTGGAACTAATCCTGGGGAAATTAAACCTAGAACTAGTCCTGGGGAAATTAAACCTGAAACTAACCCTGGGGAAATTAAACCTGGAACAAATCCTGGGGAAATTAAACCTAGAATTAATCCTGGGGAAATTAAACCTGGAACTAATCCTGGGGAAATTAAACCTAGAACTAATCCTGGGGAAATTAACCTGGAACTAATCCTGAGGAAATTAAACCTGGAACTAATCCTGAGGAAATTAAACCTGAAACTAACCCTGGGGAAATTAAACCTGAACATAATCCTGGAGAAATAAACCTGGAACCAATCCTGGGGAAGTTAAACCTGGGGAAATTAAACCTGAAATTATTCCTGGGGAAATTAAACTGGAACTAATTTTGAGGAAATTAAACCTGGAACTAATCCTGGGGAAATTAAACCTAGAACTAATCATGGGGAAATTAAACCTGAAACTAACCCTGGGGAAATTAAATCTGAAACTAACCATGGGGAAATTAAACCTGGAACTAATCCTGGGGAAATTAAACCTAGAATTAATCCTGGGGAAATTAAACCTGAAACTAATCCTGGGGAAATTAACCTGGAACTAATCCTGTGGAAATTAACCTGGAACTAATCCTGGGGAAATTAAACCTGGAACCAATCCTGGGGAAGTTAAACCTAGAACTAATCATGGGGAAATTAAACCTAGAACTAATCATGGGGAAATTAAACCTGAAACTAACCCTGGGGAAATTAAACCTGGAACTAACCATGGGGAAATTAAACCTGGAACTAATCCTGGGGAAATTAAACCTAGAATTAATCCTGGGGAAATTAACCTCGAACTAATCCTGTGGAAATTAACCTGGAACTAATCCTGGGGAAATTAAACCTGAAACTTATTCTGGGGAAATTAACCCTGAAATTTATCCTGGGGAAATTAACCCTAAACCCATACTGAAGGGGTTAACGCTGACCTCACAGATCAAATTCAAGGAAACAACAGGCTAGATAATTCTATCGGCTGTGTTTGAGACTGGGGGCACCAATTCCTGGGTGGGTATTTTAACAATCTTCTTCCATATCATTATTGTTATTTAAACATTAGAAAATAGCCAAAACATCACATTACTATTCTTCATCCAATATCATCGAGGGATTGAAATAAATACATATATTTAATATTAAAATTATATTCAACAACATGGAATACGTGAACTTATTATTATTATTATTATTAGCACCGCGTCTTACTACCCGTTCGGGTTGTAAGTACTTACGCTAATGTGTAATGGTAGGGTGATTGTGAGATGAAATGGAGGACCTACAGTTTAACATGGGATTCGAACCACGGTGGAGGCCTGATATTCCTCCTATTCACAAGTTGCGATTAATACACGTATTGTTAGAGGTGAGGGAAGGGTTTAGTAATTAGATAAATCTGTGCCGGGACCGAGGATTGAACCCCGTACCCCCAACACAAAAGTCCGACACCTTACCCCTAGACCGCCAGGTCACCAATATACGTGAACTTGTGTTACAAAACTACCAACCAAGAAGGACTTAGTAACTAGTCTTGTATCCACACGGATGAACATTTATTAAGCAGGGAAGTAACAAGTGAAGTAGCAGTTGAAGTTTCATGACAGGACTAATCTGTGTCCTACGTACCTTGAGACGTGTGTGTATGTATCAACTCAGGCCACTGTTACAACTGTTACACACGAGGGCGTGAGACACTAAATACAAACGTTAGTCTGAGCTCCCCTAACGGCAGGAGTTTTCCTACTACACCCCTCCTTAACCCCCTCTATCGCTTCCATTCCGGCGCCCACTTCCCAGAGTTCATTGGGGCGTCGGGACGCGAGTCAGCAAGGACCAGTAGCTAGAAGGCAGCGTCCCGCGTTGGAAGCCGGCTCAGTGGGTTTAGGCGTAGCCTGCTCAAGGTCATAGCGAAAGTCTTTCTTGCGAACATTTCCATGTTACACGGATATTTCTCAAATAAAACTTTAAATAAATGTCTGAGGTTGTCTTGAACAAATATAGCTACTCATTATTCTTGTCATTCTTATGTTCTCAGAATAATTATATAACTCTAATTAACATAATCCAAATACACATTTTCAGCTAGGTGGTTTCACCGCAATGTTTGTAACTATTTCGACGAGATGTACACGTGTATAATAAACAGTCGAAATTGTTATTCATGTGTATGTCGGGAAAGCTGCCTTTCGAGATAGGTTGCTGTCGGAAAGTTTCGTTCGCTAGCGGTGCAGTTATCTGACAGCCGCATTGTCTTTCCACCCTTCTCTCCATGACGGCTGTTGAAAATGTGAGGACTTGTCAAGTGAGTGTAAGGTTTGGGTCCTGGTGAAGACATGAATGGGAGAGCCTGTTGCTTTGTGAGTAGTAACCGCAGCAACAGTTTAGATTGTGACCGCGTCGCGCATGATCGTCTCCCGACGGTCGTCCCCAATATTCTACCGACCAGGAACTCTACAAGTGCGCTAGTAGTGAGTAGGTATTTCAGTAGATACTATAGTTGAACTGATACTAGAGTTCGGTGACATAGTATAACTATTTGATTTATGTGAATCCTTTATGTGTTTGTAGAAATTTAAATCTCTGCTTAGAATGGTGGCTTAGAGGCCTAGCTTTGGAATTTCTTTTAGTGTAAATTTACATAATTATAGTTATATCTTACTATTTATCTTTACGTGTAGATCCTAAGAACTAGTTCATGTGATAGTAATAGAAGTAACACTAGGTGATAGTTTATCTAATAAAGTAGTTTATGTGATCGTACTCACTGATTGAAGCCAAAGATGACTCAATTTGATTTCCAATCGAAAGTGGACATTTTCAAACTTTGAGAAGTAAAAATAAGTCTTATTTACTCAACTTGATACTCAACAAATATTTAGGTGAGTACATTTTGTTTTAAAGTATTTACTAAACATTTATAATAAGTTAATATGGCTCTAGAACTTGTTGCATAATTTTAACCTGAATATTTCTCATTTCAGGTATTAAATACTACTTAATTGCTCCTCAGATGTACATACAAAATATTAGTTACACTTTTTATTTAGGAAACGTTTCAATTATACATTTATTTTATTTTAGCAATATTAAATTTATCAGCTTTTAAAATATTTTTGAACTCCTACTTTAATAATTTAAAGGATTTTATAAATTCACAGTGCATATAATATTAAATTAACAAACTGAATTGTATAATACCAAAATGGGTGGATACATCATTATTTTATATTTAATACTATGCTAAAATTTGGGAATTTAATTCATATCACGTTAATATGTAATACGCTATTTAAAAAAACATATTTACATTGTCTGCATTATTCATATTATATCTAAAAGCAACAAGATGAACTTAGTGAAACTAGGAGATTTATTACTATTAAAATGTCTCTAACACAATTATATTATTCACCAGTGAAAATATCTGGACAGTAAAATGTCAAGTGTGATCATCTGCCAACATAATTAAATTCATACAAATCGAACTATACCACATGTTGTTGGAATATAACAATTGTTATGACTGGGCCTCCACGCTCGATATCCGAGTTTTCCGGCAATTACTAGACCATTTGTCGTGGTTCTATCCTCTGAATGACTTAAGGGTGAACTACCAAATCAAAATATCGGATTAAGCACAATATAAATATAATATATTGACATTACCATTAGGAACGAGGTCATATATATATATATATATATTCGATTAAATATTGTTGTAATATGACAACTGGACACGGGAAAAGAGGTCATGGAATCGAATATCGTATCTTAAAAAAAATATAGCAAAAGTTTAAACAATAGATTTACTTTTCTGCTTCCTCTAAATTATGACCATACATACAAACTAATGTTGAGCTATCTTCTATTTGTATTAATATTGAGCTGTCTTATATCGGTATTAATGTAGGGCTATCATCTATCTGTATTAATGTTGATCTATCTTCTATCTGCATTAATGTTGAGCTATCTTATATCCGTATTAATTTTGATCTGTCTTCTATCTGTATTAATGTTGTGCTATCTTTTATCTGTATTAATGTTGATCTATCTTCTATCAGTATTAATGTTGAGCTATCTTATATCTGTATTAACAAAATGAAGAATTTGTTTGTCTCTCGTGAGAATCGCGAGATATATATCGCAAGCAGTGTTTTGAAAATTTAAAAATTAGTAACCCCTGTACATGAATATGAACACCTAGAAACAGGAATTTTAAAATCTAAAGTTACCTTCCACGTACAACAATTAATATAAAAAATATTCTTTCCGGGCAAATTTAGATACTTCAACCAGTCAAAGATAATTTAAACTCATTTAATTATATCGAAGACATGGGTGACCTGGCGGTCTAGGGGTAAGGTGTCATACTTCTGTGCTGGCGGCCGGGGTTCAATCCTCGGTCCCGGCACAGATTTATCTGATTACCAAACCCTTACTTCACCTCTGATAAGACATTTTGTGAATGTGGGGAATGCCAGGCCTCCACCGTGGTTTGGATTCCACGTTAAACTGTAGGTCCTCCATTTCATCTCACAATCACCCTACCATTACACATTAGCGTAAGTGCGTATAATCCGGACGGGTAGTAAGACGCGGTGCTAATAATAATAATAATAATAATAATAATAATAATAATATATCGAAGACCAACAATAACAAGACTTATATCAGGCCTACAGTAACAAGACCCATAACAGGCCATAAGTAACAATAATCATAACATGCCAGCAGTAACAAGACCCATAACAGGCCGACAGTAACAATACCTATAACATACCAACAGTAACAATACCTATAATAGACCAATATTAACACGACCTATAACAGGCCAACATTAACAAGACCTATAACAGGCCAGCCCTGAAAAGATACTTAATAATACGACAAACTTTAACAATGATTACAGAAGAAAACGATTATAACTAAAAATTATATAAATCAGTAAAATGTAGACTAGTAAAGTTACAGCGAAGAACATTGATTGAAAGAAATGAGCATTTACTTTATTTAAATAAAATCCATTGAAGCAGAGTAATTTATGTTTAAATATTTTAAAGTAGAACATAACTATAAATAAGTATATTGCTAATAAGGAGTCCTTTAAATCAGTGGTATTCAACCTGGGGTATGAGTGAAGACTTTTAAGAGGGACACAAACTATATATATATATATATATATATATTCTAATTTAAAATGTATCCTTTGATACATTATTTTGTATGTAGATTATGTAATATATTGTATGACTTGCATCAACAAAGTTGAAGATAAATAATTATATCCGGCTGTACATCAACCAAATAGATTGCCTTAAATGACGCTCAGAGTTAAACAGTAAGTAATAATAAGAGTTGTAGTAATAATAGTGAAAATAATTAATAATATTAACTTTTTTTTCAATGAGGCTTACATTTTTATTTTTCCCTTTCATTGACATAAAAATAAATATAATTTTATCCTGAGAACTTAATACTTAATTTTTGATGCATTTTTTAAATTATAAATATTTTTTTTATAATACTTTATAAAGCATATCGCCTTCCAAACATAAAATATCCCATTGTCTATTTATATAATGAAATTAGCTATATTGTGGAAAGTTGTGAAAACTATATTTGCGCTCAATATACTTTATATGCCGGAGTAATATTATAAACGCTACGTTGCCACATCTGTATGTAAATAGAGCACGAACACTAAGTATATATCGATCGATCGAGCTTTGTTCAAAGATACTTGTGTTTACGAGCTGATATTTATATAGATTTATAAACAATGTGCAGTAGCATTCAGGGCTCAGTCTGGGTTGAAAAACTACGGCAATCATGTTTATAGTATGTCGCAAACAGCACCTAAACAAATATGTTTATAAGTAATGGATGGAATCCTCAATCCCTCGATCATCTAACGGTATCAAATATTTGAGAATTGTGAAAATATTATGTTAACTAATACTGAAAAAAGTATTCAAATTTTAATTCAATTTTGTCTTGTAGCTCTAATACAGGCACACCCTTTCTTATGACGCTTTTCAATAATCGTTTATTTATTTAGCACCACGTCTTACTACCGGTTAACGTTAGATGCTAATAATTACGCTAATGGGTTTCGAATTGGGAAGGTTGAATTTAGAGGAGGTGAACCCGCATTTGCGTGTAGGAAGAGTGGACAACTATTTAGGAAAAATCACCCCTAGCTCACCCAACCGAGATTCAAACCTCGATTTCCCCATCCTCAGCAGTCTAGCTCAACACTAAATGAGCGCGTTAGCTAACTACGCCACCGAGGTGGGTGGCTTTTCAATAAGTTATTTGTCTATTTCTCTATTAATGAATGTCTATGAATATTAAAAAATAAATATTCTTGTCAGTTTAGACGAAGAATAGGTAGCTACATGAAAACATATAGGAAATCCTCTTTGAATATAACATTAGTCAAAATCTATTCCTATGGCCATATTTTTTTATGTGCTAACTTGCCGTTACTTTGCTAACCACGAAGACATCTTTAAGTTATTGTAGCCTGAATCTAGAGTCAAATTTGCAAGCTGTTATAGGTTGGTTACCTTGCAATAGTTAACAAGTATTCGAACCCAAGTTAAAATGTAGCCTCCACAAAACCCGACATTGTATCAGCGCGCTGCAGAGGCTCACATAGAATGTTTCAAACTAGTTTCTTGGGTTTCAGTAAGAACGATTTTACGCAAATACGAGTACAACAATACCACATCTTCTATGCAAGATTAAATTTATTATGAATAATTAATTGCAAATGCAAACACTTCATCATACGAGATTTTATTAGAGTAGAGAACATAACCTTTATTATTGTTTAAGTTTGCCGTCATTAGATTACTTCTAATATAGGTTTTAAGTTTGCCACTAGGCCTAACATTTTTAAGTTGTTTAAGTAGAATCAGAGAGTTATCCTTCTTTATCAAGATAAGTATCTTGTATTGAGTGTGTTCAGAGTATTGCGTTATGGATGATAGCAAATGAGCATTACCTGTGTTAATTGGTTGGCATTTACATAGTCAAACGTTTTCTGAAATGCTTTGTGTGACCTAATAATCTGATGGACTACTTGATACAACTAATTATTACAGTTGTCAATATTAAGAATAATTAAGTTATTGTTTAGGATATAAATGGTGATATTGCACTTTTATCATAATGCAATCTATGTAATTTGCTTTCGTTAGAAATTGTGCATCATAAAGCATATTTACAGCATCATTTATGTTTCTCAGAACTTCTAACATTCTACAACTTCCGACAGGTTATTCTCGTTCCTATTTACTTACTCGAAATCTTACAACTATCTTGATTATTTTTTGGTCCAAATATACTTTAATTCTTTAGAAATAAAATCATAAAATCTAGATCCGGGAGTGAAATAAGGTTTAACGTAAGTATAACGCAATTTTTATTCGGGCTTGCCAGTGTATGTATATTATTTCACATATATTACGAGTTTTGAGTAATTACATACATTTTTAAACAATGGAGCGATAAATTTCGTGCGGAGTTGCGTACCATTTATTTTTACTTTTTTTTTTGTTTCTTGCTGTACGTAAGGTGAGTCCATTGTTGACTAGGTCTAGTTAAGATATTTTTCTCTACGTGACTCAGAAGTATATAGAGAGTCTCATATTTAATTATATGTATTATATATAATTAGCTTGTTGTTAAATGTAAATGTTGGTTTTGAACCAAAAAGTATTGTATTCATTTTAAATCTAAGCTAGCGTGTATTTATTTTTTCATATATTTTGTTTAACACTTATTTATTGACTTAATTGTACTTACAATATAAATAGTAGTTGCCTTTTAATATTTTATAATTTAAATATGAATAAATAGAGTAAAGTTTAAACATATATTTTCTACACATTATATTAATAGATGAAGTCCAACAATTTTCTCTTTAAATTGACTGCAGTCAAATTTTGAGTTTCGAGTTTTGAGTTTGAGTTTCTTGCAAAATGGCACTGTTGTAGAATACTTTATTATTGACAAATAACCTAAACATTCTAACGGTTCAGTAAATAAATATCTATAAAGTCACATAATTAGAGAAACAGTCTATCTTTTAAGGTTTACATAGTTAAACAACTTTTCCCCCATGTGATCAAATTATTAACCATGCTTGTGCCATTATATTAACACATCAACTATGCGAATAATGTTGAAGGTATTAGACTATCCCATTAGTGTCCACGCATGCGCTGTTTCCATTTCCCTGGACTCAATTTTAACCGACCAATCAGGATACTTGGACTTGCTTCATGAATATTGATATACGCTCACTTTTTATATCGTGTTTTCGTATACAATTATTCTACTGAAATGAATATTGAAGTAAAAGATAAAAGAATGCAAAAATTTGCATTTCATGAAACATGTATTAATTAACCAAATTACACCCCCTCGAGTTTTATAGTATAGTGTGAATGCCAGCCACTTGAAACAAACTCATACAAAACAGCTAGCCAGAAAATTTAGGGCTCACAATTTTAGTTAAAGCTATAAAATGGGGGATATCCTTGGGAGAGAGCACTGAGTTGTCGAGTTTGGGAGGAGTATCAGATCTTTTCTGAGACTCCTTAGTTCGAATCACGATGAAGTAAAAAATATTTGAGGTAGTAAAACACTGTGGATTATCTGTTTATTTCAAGTAAAGTCATAGGCAGTTAATAATACCACTTGTGTTAATATAACTTACTGTTGAAATTATATTTTATATAGCATAACTCAAAAACCAATTGGGGTTTATGGTTGTGAAACTTGTTCTTCTTCCTTACACGACGAGAATGAATTTAGGTTGTTAATGGTATTTACTTAGTAGAAATATTTAAGTGAACATTTGCGTGAAGGAATAATGAAACACCAATCCGTAAAAACCACCCTCAGTGCACCCGACAGAGATTACAAGCTTAATCTCCCCGTCATCGGCAGTCTAGTCTACCACGAGAGTAGCGCGTTAGACCACGTGACCAAATAAGCGGGTATACAATTATTTGTTAGTAGCCTAAAATATTCTTTAATAAATTATTCTACTTGGGTAAATACGGATTAAGATGATAACTTTAGATTAGTGACATTTATTACTAATATTATTGTTGTACTTATAAGGTCGATATTAGGAAGGTATTGATGAAAGGATATGTATCCACACTTATGTGGGGACAGTGGGGAAACCATTTCGCACACACAGCTCTCAGTACACCAGGTCAGGATTATAACCTTGACGCCCCCATTACCATCTGACGAGACCAAATGAGAATTTTGACAATCTAATAGAGTTAATAAATGCATTCATTATTGAAGAATTACATTACCATCAACATTTTGGTGAAAATAAATATTTCATCTCATATTAAACACATTTTTTAAAGTAATTTTTTTGAGTGTAAAATTTTTATTCTGGTTGAAGTAATAATTCAAAGTAATTATGTGTGCCGGAAAGATGAAACTGTGTGTTTCCATTTGGACCACCCCAGATGCTACATTTGATTACAAGTGAACACACCACACACTCTCTCACACTCTCACTCACATACACTCTCATCCACATATACTCTCACTTATATATACTCTCACACTTTCTCACACTCTCTCACACACTCTCACACATACTTTCACATACACACACTCTCAAACACACTCTCACTCACATACACTCTCAAACATACATACACTTTCACACACATACACACTTTCACACACTTACACATACACACTCTCTATCTATCCCTCTCTCTCACACACAGAGGAGGTAGATTGGTGAGAACCAAGGGTCGTTGTAGAACAAAGGGAGAAGAATCGCATAATGAACTATTGTCAAATTACGGGCCTGATTCAATTTACACGCTCGATACAAGGTCACCCTAACCCTTCTTTGTTTAGTGAACCACAATAAATACAAAAATATATGATGCACCAATTTGATTAAAACTAATGACGGTTATACTACACCACAGCATTTCATAACAAACCTCCTAATTACTTACTAGACAGAGAGAACACTTCCAATCCCAGTGAGAACCGATACTAATTAAATTGAATGAAAATACAGTATTTCCCTTTAGATAAATCATTTCAGCAGTATTTCCTCCTTTAATAAACATTTAATCAGTATTTCTTCCTTTAATAAAAATAATTCAGCAGTATTACCTCCTTTAATAAACATTTCAGCAGTATTTCTTCCTTTAATATAACTAATTCAGCAGTATTTCCTCCTTTGATAAAACATTTCAGCAGTATTTCCTTCTTTAATAAACATTTCATCAGTATTTCACAGGTATGCTGACCACGCTATCTGAACATTAATAAAGATGAGAGTCGGTGACCTGGCGGTCTAGGGGTTAAGGTGTCAGACTTCTATGCTGGCGGCCGGGGTTCAATCCTCGGTCCCGGCACAGATTTATCTGATTACCAAACCCTTCCTTCACCTCTGACAAGACATCTTGTGAATGTGAGGAATGCCAGGCCTCCACCGTGGTTCGGATTCCACGTTAAACTGTAGGTCCTCCATTTCATCTCACAATCACCCTACCATTACACATTAGCGTAAGTGCGTATAACCCGAACGGGTAATAAGACGCGGTGCTAATAATAATAATAATAATAATAATAATAATAATAATAAATATGAGCATTCGACAAATAACATTGAGGCAGTTAGGGTATTGCCAAATATTAATGCAAGGCAAATAACATAAAATCAACATAGGCCTCAAGGCCAATTTATTCCCAGATGATAAAATAAGACTCATAAATGAAAACATTATAATCTTTAGAGATAGCGAACAGTGCGCCAAATTAGACTGAGTCCCTTAAACAAGTCAATAAGTTATATATATATATATAAAAAAAAATATATATATATATAATAAATATATATATATAAATATAAATATATATACACACATATTTATGTCTACTAAACACTATTCATAAAATGCCATCGCATCGCATTAACAACATTCTTTTATAACATAACTAGAGAAGATATGCTTGTATCTAGCGTTGTACCTAATGTTAAATGCAACTTTTAATTCTTCGCAGCATACATAGAACGTTAATTTAGACCCAGCACGCATATCGATAGGGCTTGTTTCACTCTACGTTAGGATCTTTTCCGAAAGCAAGCAAACCACTGGACCCGTTGGGCTTTCGAGCACGTAGAGGATCCATTCTTGTTGTTGCTTTTGTCAGGGTAAAGGTCAATGTTAGTGGATTTATCTTTTGTCAGCTCTCGACCTTTGTAATATCCACTCTTTCATCCTGGGATAGCAGGTGGAGTGAGAATCAAGAATCAGGATGTTGTGGTCAGGCCAAGCGAGGCTGAGTGGGGAGTGTTCTTGTATATGTATATGTTTATAAATATTCATATATATTTAAATTTATATACATAATAATTATATAATTTATCGTAAGGAAAGTTGATGAGGTGGACCCTAATACCCTTTCGAACAGATAAAATACTGATTTATGTAACCATAAGTCTTCAAAATGTACATCTCTTGTAAATTACCGGGATTAAATAGGTAATAATACATGTGGAGGTAACAGGAAAAAAGGGGGGGAGGTCACATGACACACGTTTTCCAGGTCAACAAATTTTGTATATCAAGCCCCATAAGGGACTCATCAAACTATATTTAAATTATTTTAAACATGGCAGAGACTTTTCTTAGCCATAATATGAAGTACAATAGAAAGGTATCATGATTGTCTAAGATAATAATAATAATTAGCACCGCGTCTTACTATCCGTTCGGGTTATACGCTTTAAGTACTAATTACTCTAATGGATTAGGAATTGGGAAGGTTGAATTAGAGGAAGTGAACCCGCATTTGCGTGGAGGGAGAGTGAAAAACCATTTAGGAAGTTCACCCGACCGAGATTCGAACCTCGATCTCCCCGTCCTCAGCAGTCGAGCTCAACATGACAAGCGCGTTAGCCAACTACGCCACCGAGGCGGGTGATTGTCTAAGAGATGACAGCACTAAATTAATGTGAGCTTAGAGTGGATTTTACTTATTTTATCCCTGTACTCTTTATATTTTAAATTCGTCTATATAAGTTAATACATCAACACGTTTATAATTTGAAGTCGAAGACATAACTACAATTTGAAATATTCTAAATTCGAATTACCCCTTTTTATGAGTATTTATGCAGATAGTGCACAAAAAGTCAATGACCTCAAAATATGCTACCTAGGCTCCCATAACACACATATTTTATATATGCTATATAAAATACAGAATAGTATTTAAGTATATGGAAAAAACAAGAAAAATCTAAACACAAAATATAAAAAACTTGGAAAAATTAACGTATGCAAATTGCAGATATAAATCAGTCGGTCAGTCAGGACATCACGTGACTACATTGTCACACAGAAGTGATGAAAGCTTAATAAACATGTCCCCTCTTCTAGGAAACCCGCTCGCCCCCGGGACAGAATTCCCAGTTTTCTATTTTACTGCGAGTCACCAAATCTAACTTTATATGACACTCCTGGCATATGAGGTGATTTAATAAAAATCGTTAAGCTATATTTAAAATGAATAAAAACTAAAAACAAAATTAACATCTATAATATTTGAAATATATAAATATTTCCTTCTAAAATTCTAATTGATTTTTTTTACCATTGATTTAAATAGGAATAGTCTGTGAAATCATGGTAGGTTCGAATTATCAAATTTTTCGAATTGACCAATGTCAAATTAGCCGGATTCTACTGTATATTGCGTGTGGTTGACGGAAGACGTTTCAATTATGTATTGAAACCCCAACTTAAGTTTATGATGGTACAATGTGCGACGTGCAACGCAACAGTTACTGCAACGTGAAAGGTCAAAGAATGCTTCTGCAAACAGTAGTAGTTCCACTGTGTTCGTTGTGACGACTCGTCTGAGGTGCTAGCTGCAAATGCTGATTACTTACATAATGGTGAATTACCCAATTAACGACTATAGAATACCCCGTCGTTGGTGGCAGGCTGAATTTTACAACAGAAGAAACCACGCTAATTTATTATAAGATTTGAAATCTCATTAAATTATTGGACGATTCAACAACTTCACTCGTATACCACCAACTGGCTTCAAATATTTATTAAACTATATGGGGCTGAAATTAAAAACAAGAGAGACACAATTAGGTAAAGATATATCAGTTCAAGATAAATTGGGACTTACTTTGAGATTTTTAGCCATTGAAGGCAGCTTGTAAAGCTTGCAGTATCTTTTCAGAATACAGTGGAAACGCATCAGTAAAATTGTAAGGCGATCATAATTGAGTTAAAAGGCCACATAATGGTAAGTTTTATTTTATTGTACAAAAATATTAAAAATCACTTATACTTGGATTCAATATCGATGAATGTATATATAAAACACGAGACGTTAAATGTATTAATCGATTTTGAAATTAGCCAACTCACTCCATGGAGCTTGTTAATATGGAGATGGTGGTGTTGTTTGATCAGGAATTATAGGCATCTCTGATGATGGAATCAATACGGTGTGGACTGCATGAGTTGATTGAGGCATGGTACTGCATGCGTTGGTTTGAGGCATGTAAGCTGCATGAGTTAGTTGAGGCATGGAAGCTACCTCAGTTGGTTGAGTCATGGAAACTCATGAATTAGTTGAGCATTGCACCCACATGGATTATAATTGCCAAAGTAGCCGTCATCTACTTTAAAAACTAGGACTTAAATATATTGTTGCACCGAATTTGTTTGCATGCTGATAGTATCACCTCATTTAGTTTTCCATCAAACCCAAGCAACCTTTTATTTAGTCTGTTTCATTTGTTGGTATTTGTGCGGCAAACCTCGATATTCCTAGATTTTAATTCAAAATCATTAACGTTCGATCTTGTTACGTAAATTGCATTGTTTGGATTGTAGCAGTTTCTTCATTGTTACCGCCACCTGAAACGTCCTTGTGATCAAGTTTTACCTAAAAATAAAAACAAAACAATGTAATTCTGTAAAATAACAATGAAATATTTCTTTTAAGATTTTCGAACAAATCACAGAGCTGTAAGAGAGTTTCTGAAGACTTCAGTTTTTTTTGTAAAGTTCTTAATTTTGTAGGTACAATGGATGGAAAAACTGTTATAATACAAGCATCTTTAATAGTGTATAAGGATTTTACAAGTATAAGTCTACTGACTACTGGCGGCAATAGTAAAAGGACAACGAAGCTCCTTTGGATTAATATTGAGATATGACACATTCCTTTAGAACATTTCTGAAGGCAAGATACTCGGGGAAATAAATTGAGAAGACCAATTATGTCCTACCTAAAGAACACAATCAGTGAAATGGGATACGTTTCATATACTGATATGACGATTGTAGCGTTTATTAGCAAAAAGCTACAACAGTGAATGAACAAAAAAGCAAGACTGGACACTATAGGAAGTAAAACGAGTAAACTCACCGTTGCCCCATTCTACAGCTTCGACTCACTAACGTACTCCACGCACAAAAACAACATCCCGCAATTAATTTAACTGACCAACTAAGCGAGTGAAAATCATGCGAGACTGAACTGTGCATTATCGCGAGGCATGTTGGGAAAAGTGTGGCGCGCATGCGCAAGAATGTGATGATGTGTTAAAACATTTGGCCTAGAACAATCTAACATCTCCTCCGGTGTTCCATTGTAGTCTATTTATACCCTCCCTCTCTTCATTGTTTTGTGTTTGCCGTTGTTTTGTTTACCCCTCTTCCCCCTCTAAGAGCTAGAATAATTGTATATAATGATGTAGTCCAGATGAACAAGCTACTCTTGTCAGGATCTTGTCCTCGGACGCACATAGGTGCCCAGGATGTTTTTAGAAGGTACAAAGTTCTTTTTTGGCTGATGTATATTGAAATTCCGTTTGGCAAATTAATATTTAAATGTAATAAAACTTTACGACTTGAAATATATTTATGTAGGGATACTTTAATCTTTAGGTTACGTCGTGGCAAATAATGTTTATCTTCATTTTAGTTTTCTTTGACACGAAGCCCCATCAGGGTTCGCGTGATATCAATATTGTCAGTCTACAAGTCGTAGTTTTGAAAGTAAGATTAGTAACTGATAGCCTATCTGCCGTGAAAGTTTTTCGTTGTTGTAAGATTCATTATATATATATATACCAATGTTTATTACTGTTTAATATTTAACCTCTCTTTATTCAATATTAATAAATAAAATGTTATATTCTGGCAAATTTCTTTATATTAAATTTTTATATGTTATATCCTTCACAGGCTACCATAGTATATATATAAATATCTGCGTTACTAAATAGTTGAAGTGTGAGTTCAGGGAAACAGAAAATGAATAGACCTGAGTACGGCCTATTTACTTTTGTGATTATCCTATCGGCTCCTCTGCAATTATTATTTCCTTTTTTTATTCTTAGTTTTGTTGTGCAGCAGCCTTTATTCTTTGGGGAGACTAAGGGCGGTGTTTCAAGATGATCGCAGAGGACCGAGTGATGTGACTACAGAGACCAGGCCTGACCTTTAGCAAATGATGAAGGAGGTTAAGTTCAGTATAGTTCTGTTTTCTATAGTGGATGCGAACTGCAATATTTAATTTGTGGACGTTGGCTATCAGGGTAGAATCTCAGATGGAAAAGTGTTTAAAAACAGCAAAATTTACTAAATGATGTAAAATTGTAGTCTTCACTTGCCAACACCTAAACTTTCGCAGGGTTGAAACAAAGAATTGTCTTATTTTATTCTAGGTCATTCTGAATTGGCTCTGCTATTAAATGTCTGAAACTTTAGATCAGTCGGTAGCGTGTCTATCTGCTGAGCTAAAAGTCCTGGGCTCCATTCCCTGTATGGCCAATACATTTATCATTGGGGAAATATGGGTTTCCTCTTTAACAGTTATAAATTAATGGTCGGGGACTTAGTGTTGTGTTTGTTCTAGATTTAAGTTAGTACAGAAGTTTTGTGCTGATATAATCAGTCGGTTCAGGCCCATCCTTAAAATCATCATATGGGTATGTAGTACATGTGACAGAAAAATGGCGCTTTCAGATCAAAATGCACACTTGATTTACATTCCCCTCGGACTATCATGTTCGAACTAACTCAAGCTTCAGGCTGAAAACGGTGATGGATGTAAAAATACTACGTTATGTTCGGTTGTAAACTTTGTTCACATAAATAAAGCTTATAAAAAATTTTAGTTGAATAAAAACCCATTTTATATCCATTATATTTGTTTTTAACAAAGTTAAAATATTAGCTCAGTTATATTTTAAACACAGTTATTTACCATTTTGGGAGTACTAAATTGTAGTACATATATCAAATAAAAGGTCAACCTATTACTCTCATGTGTATAAAATACATTTATTACTACTGTTTGGATGGCAATTGAATTAACAATGGGAACATCAATTGTAAGTTGATATATGGTAAAAACCAAAACTACATATATCACAGTTACATAATTTATAAAATGTTATTCATCAAGATTTTAGAAAAACTAATAACACTACATTCAGAACTATTCATCAATAAAATGTTTAGGCTGAGAGAGGCTCATACTGCCTGGGTGAAGTTATATTTCAATAATGTGTGTGTTAGTATTGATATGGATCAAAATTGACGTGTTATAAATCCTATAGGTAGGTTATTTCTGTATTCACACTCGAAAGTAACGTTTTCGACAATAGCCCGTAGACTTTCAAAATAGAGTTATTTTATTCCCTAGACAAACTGTGGGAGTTCCGAAATTTATGATATACATATATTTATATTTTTGAGATTATTCATGTTACAATATCGTCGAATAGTATAGATTGTTGATAAGTTGAGTTGTATTGAATATATTATTATTAAATCAAACTATATAAATTACATACATTCCCTTGTTAAAATATTCATATATTAAAATAAAATAAAAAGTAGCACAAGTGCTTGAAATTACAATAGTGCTTGCTTTTTCAATCTTAAAGGGGTTTTGGCGAAGGATAAAATAAATAAGCACTAAAGTAGAGACAAACAATGTTCCAAGCTTGTTGATATAATTTTGTACCACATTTCACTCTCCATCCAATAACGGGGTGAGGATAGATAATGTCCAATTTTAAAGGAAATGTACCCGCATTGACGTGGAGGTATGTAGACCTATACATATCTAATTTTAGAATAATTTACCACATTGGTTTCAACGAGAATTATTTTTGACTTGGTTGATAATTCATTTATTGATAATATGATAACTGTATCATTGGAAATAACACCTTATACTTGCGTTAGAGTGGATTGTTGGTTGACTAGGAGAATAAAGTTTGAATCCCAGTTGAGTGTTCTGAGGTGTATTTTTCTGAATAGTTTTACACTCTTCCTTCACGAAAAAGTATGTAAATTTCTTAAAAAATTCTACCTTCCTTGTTCCTTCTCTAATAGGGATGAATATTGATGTATGAGTTTAAACTGAGCTGATACTAGGAAGTGACAAAAAGCAACAAAACAAGAACAACATGATCTTCACATGAACACATAAATGCCAGTTTTTAATATTATTTATAAACTCATGTTAGCAATACAAGTAACTAAATCTAATAATAATAATAATAATAATAATAATAATAATAATAATAATAATAATAATAATATACAAAACAATTAGTCATATTCTTGATCCATGTGGTTATGACACATTTATAAAAATATTAAATTTTTTATTTAATTTATTCTTATAAATCGTGCATTTGATCACATAATGTGAACTAAGTGAACGTAAGAAATCAGTGACGCAGCGCTACTCCTGTCTGCTATCACCATGGGCAAGTTGTCAGGGTGGCTTATGTCGGAGTGGGATGGTTGGAGGGAGCATTAAAATAGTAGTGCTGGAATTTTAGTGAATTTGTTGTAAACTACAGTACAGAATGTGATGTGGTCAGTTATAATAATTGGTTAAGTCTAAGAGAGTCAGTCCTTCTGTATGCTACATCAAACTCAGCAAGAACATCCTGTGCTCACGTGATGCACCCAATATACTACTTAACTAGTTTCAATACTTGTTATAGTTATCAAGTGTGTGTATATTCCAATTGATTTGCTTAGTTCCAAAACACTGATGTGTTACTACATACAAATTGAACTAGTTTATAAGACCAGTATTTATTTTAAATTATTAAAACTAATGAAAGTAGACTTACATTTAATTAATTCCGTTTATATAAATATCTGTGAAATGTTTTTTATTTTATTCTAAACGTAAACATATACTCTTTTTTTGTTGAGATTAGAATTTATAATTTTGATTTAATTTTATATATATTTATTAATTGTTTTAATTATTATTTTTATTTTATAATAGTTTTTTTTTTGACATTAGGAGTTTGTGAAGGTTCATTAGAATTGTCAATATTAGTTTCTATAATTCGTACTCACGGTAATGATTATTTTCAATCATTTAGTATACTACAATGTTAAAATTTGTTATGTTTATTTTATTTTTAATTACTTTAAGTTTGATGAAATATTTTTGTGGTTGGTTCAGGTAATAATGATAATGATATCTGTTATATTTTTACGAACTTGTTTTGGATTTGGCTGGCTGAATCAGGCTTACAACACAAAGAAGAAGCATGTGTCTATTGTGTAAAATTGATATTAGCTAAAGGTTGCTAGACACCAACAATTATTAATAATATAAAGGTTGGTTGTTTGCAGATTATAACAATACTTGAAATTAGTTTCCTGCATAGCGCTTTGAGTCAAAGCTTAGCATGCCACTTAAACACGTTGACACTGGGAAAACCATGCAGCTTTTGATTTTATATTAAACCTAGTATAGTAACGTATTTTCATATAATACACTTCGGTGGGTGCATGGTCTAAGATGCTATTCTCTCAATATACTAGAATTACGTAGATGGAGAGATAGAGGTTCACTCCCAGTCAGGTGCATTGAGGATGGTTTTCCTAAATGGTTTTCCACTCTCCCTCCACACCAAATTGTCTGCACTGTCTCTAAATTGCACCTTCCGAACCCCTAACACATTAGAGTAGTTAGTATACAGGCGTATAACCCAAACAGATAGTAAAACATGGCGCTAAAACTAAAATATCTCGTGGGTAAATACGGGTTTATTTACATACATTTTGTGACGTATCCATGTGAGAAGCATTTCAAGCCACACCTAGCGGGAAAAATAATAGTAGTGGATTCTAACTGTCCGACACCTTAGCTCATTTGGTGGTGTGTCTGTATATTGAGATGAGGGTTCCGGGCTCAATTTAGAAATGGCTGAAAAATGTATTATTGGTTAAATATGGGTTTCTCCGTTCACGTTGATAAATTAACGGTTGGATGTTGTGTCTGCTCTAGATTTAAATTAGTTTATAAGTCTTGTGTTGATATAATCAGTTGGTTCAGAAAGTGCAATATAAATACCTTATAATAATAATAATTAGTATTTCTCGATATAAATAATTGATTTTTATTGATATGTCCCTACAACGCTTTATAAACATTTTGATGATTAATTTGTATTTACTTTAATCAAAATGAGGTCATTTGTTGAGGTAGGTGAGTGTTAGTACAAACCAGTGCTGAGTCTTCAGAGTCCTTGAATTTCTTAGATCCTTGAAGATATTTGAGACTCGAGTATTATAAAGTAAATGAAATACAAAAAAGGTTATTTTCTGCAAATTTTGAAACTGGATTCTGTTTATATCTATGATGAAGCCTTATAGGGGTTTTATCCAACATAATTAGACAATTAGCTATTAGTTTGCCACTTAACTGAATGTATATACACATCATAACAAAAAAATTTAGCATCTAGCTAAGGAATTATTTTTTATATAGACATTTAATTAATAAAGATGCTCTACTAATATTTTACATACTTTTTCATATAATCTCTTGAATTTTTTGCCAAGTTTCAAAAATCAGTTATCAGTAAACAACTTCTTAGTTCTTTTTCCTAAAGAAACACAGTAAATTATATTGATGATATAAAAAAACTCAACAAAAACCCATTCAATAAAATTGTTTTAGCATTATTTTTAATTCAAAATTTAAAAAAGCGAATTATTAATTATTTACCTTAAAATATATATTTATTTTTCAGAAAAATCAACACATTACCTTCACTCTCAATATTACCATTTTAAAAAAAAGTGTTTTAAAATTTTCGAAAACTTTAATATTAAAACAAAATAGTAATCATTAATCTCCCTCAATTCGAGGGTAAAAATCAAAATACAGCAATTTTCTTGAGGTATGATAGTGTAATAAATATTTAAATATCAAGTTGCAATGACATCCGTATAACAGTTTCAGCTCCATCCCAAGTACATATAAAGGGTTGTAGCCCCTTTCCGTCCTTCAGGACAAAGGCAGGCATACAAAGTAATAAAATTATAAAACAAGGGGAGACTAAATGAAGAGTGGGCAGATAGGACACTCAAAACATATATTATAATATAATATATACACTCAAGTTTCCACCGAACCCACTCGGCACTATTGCGCTACCGAAAATAAGTGCAAGTTTTATTGGTAAAAAAGGTGACCTGGTGGTCTAGGGGTAAGGTTTCAGACTTCTGTGCTTGCGGCCGGGGTTCAATCCTCGGTCCCGGCACAGATTTATCTGATTACCAAACCCTTCCTTTACCTCTGACAAGACATCTTGTGAATGTGAGGAATGCCAGGCCTCCACCGTGGTTCGGATTCCACGTTAAAGTGTAGGTCCTTCATTTCATCTCACAATCACCGTACCATTACACATTAGCGTAAGTGCGTAAAACCCAAACGGGTAGTAAGACGCGGTGCTAATAATAATAATAATAATAATAATATTGGTGAAAAAACATATATATATATATAATATATTTGATCCACAGAAAACATCTTATGTATTTACCTTGCAATATTATTCATTTCATTTATAAGTAAAAATGACTAAAAAATAAATCTGAATATATGACATACTTACCTTAGTAAGGACTCTGAATATTTAACATACTACTCCTTATGAAAGGACTCTGAACATTTATTACAATTTAAAGCCGAAAAAGAATTTAGACTTACAAAAGCCGAAACCTAATTTGAATCTTACATTTTGTTTAGGGAACACGTAGACGTGGCCAAGATGAATGCCCTGCCAAGAGTGTATTTTCCTCAGATCTCCTGGCGGTATTTATTATATATCTATTGCTCAGAGAGGGGGAAGTAGGGGTTACACACACAAGACGGGAGAAAAGAGAGGGGAGGGGTAGTAGTAGACGGGGAACATGTGACGAGCAGGCCCTGGAAAGATTCAGAACAGTATTATAGGCACATTCCACCATCTAGCGCAGGAAACGTCTTACTTCACTCTTCCCGGCGTCCTTAGCGAACACACGATGTTGACACGCCTCATCATCTCGCGCTCTCAGTCCAAATAACACGTTCTCGTTAGTCGGTTGTCCCTGTGTGAGATAGCCAGCTTGGTACGTACACAGAAGAATGGGGCACTGGTGGGTAGAGATGGGAAAAACTGTGATTTTACGATATCAGTGAATACAGTGATTGTGATTTTAAAATATCGGTGATTTATACCGGTGATTTTTCACTGTTAGTATTTAGCTGCTGTCCGAGTAGGCGCGTACAATCGAGTATCGAGTATCGAGTATGGAGTATTTCTGAGTACTGGGTATTTACTCGAATAATCCCATGACATTCGGTTGTCGGTTTGAACTTGAAAGGAGAACTAATTACTTGGAAGTTTGGCGGCTTGCAATGGAATTCGATACTTAAAGACTTAACATAAGCTCTTTCTGTCGGCACTCGGCAGTCGGCACTGACATTGACATTATTGACATACAGCTACCTAATCTCCGGGTTTCGTGTTGCCTGACTAATGTACAGTCAATACAAAAGTATGCGTTTTAAGAAGTTTAATACAATTGAAAAATAGAGAAATAAAATATGTTATTTAGTATTTTATAGTGAAATGTTATGTAATTTGTGTTATGTGATTTTTTTTCGTAGCCTACTTTTAAAAAGAATCCGAAATGTGATTTGTTAGTAAGCTTGCTTTTGAATTTTGCTCTTAACAACAAAGTCATTTTTACGTAGCAATCTTATACTGTTTTTGATAAATGATCTCTAAGAGATCAAGTGTTTTAAATATAAATAACACGTTAAACATGCCAGTCAATAATGTCGATTTTCAATTAGTTGGTAGAAAATAAAAGAATAACAAAGGCCGTGAAGCGAGTATTTATTCGAGTGTCTAGAAAAAGAAGCAATACTAGCTCCGTAGCTCGAGTATTGTGAGTATTGAGAGTATGCGAGTATCTCCGATCACTGATATCTCAATCACCGATACTTTTGAGATCGAGTAACTGGGAGTATCAGTGATCAAATGGTATCGGTGAAAAAATCACAGTCAATGATATATCGCCTATCTCTATTGGTGGGTTTAGACATTGTAGTTGTGGTGGAATATGACCAGACGTAATTAGGTGTCCTGTTTTTTTTTACCCGAACGTTGTAGTTTTTTATAAAACGCTACAGGGGGGAGACAACATTTTAAGATCTTAAAAAAAATCAGGGGTACCTAAAACGTGACGATCTATAAATATATTGAGGTATAACATTTTCACGATTACAACATTTTATTTGATATGTGAAAACAAATATGTAAACAAATTAAAATTTACTTTGACTAGAAGATTTGGAATTAATTAATAAATTGAACATTTTGACTCGGAATTAATTGGTAAATTGATTATTTAAAGTCGAGATTCAAAATTCGTGGGTAAATTAAATATACCAACTCAAGTTTCTGAATTCCCAGGTAAAATAAATATTCTGATTCATTTATTCTCATTGATTTGGCCTATCTCTACTAAAAATCTCTTGTTTCAAAAACAATATCTAAATGTGAGTGTAAAACGATTCTTAAATATTTTTTTAAGAATATATTATTCAAGCTTTTATGTAATACAATATAATATAAAATAGTTAAAATATCTTCTCTTATGTCATACTTGCTATGAATGACAAAGTTATTTTAGACACTACAGCATACACAGGAACGACTAAAGTTTTCCAGTAGAAAATTTGCACCGTGCTAGGAGCAAACTTTAATAACTACAAACTAGATTTTGAACAAAATAATACACTGAAGTAGGTTAATAGGAAAGGGACAATACCCTATTTATATGTCGCTATGAGATAATAGCTTTCATAACCTTTTAGAAACAACTCAAATTTACATAAACACAGTAACATTCTCCGAGCTACCAAAACTTATTTACATAATAGAGACATTCTTTTAACACATTTAGTCTACTTCTGTCATTCAATTGGCGACAGGATGAAATCATTGATTCAATTATAAGTAAGTTATATATTCCATAAAACATTACAGTAAGTCTTATTTATTTATTCTTAATGGGTTGGTCTTATGACCTACTCAGGTAGTGGGTACTAGAACTCATAATTTTCAATTCACAAATTTGAAACAATAATAACATACATTTTTTATTTAATAATAAGTTCTAAAGGGAATTAGAATACACTGTACGTCAAAATCGTACATACTTTCCCACAAATATATGTAAAGTTAAAAAAAGTATTTAGTAAACAATTCTATTTTTCTTTGAAAATCAAGTAAAAATTTTTATTCAAAATGCAAAACATTCCTACTATGTAAATTTCGAACAAAATCGTTTGAGTCAATTTAAAAACACATACAATTTTCCAAATTAATCCTTAAGTAAATTAATTATGCTTATGAATATACTTTTGAAACACCTACATATTTATTTGTCAAATAAAACCCTACTTGATTATAAATCTTGCATAAAATTGTTAGAGTAATTTTTAGGAAAATTCAAAATTTCAAAAATCAGTAGTAAATACAATAAAATTTCCTCCGATAAGCAAGTAGAACGCACAAGGTTACTTATAATGTAAACACACTTGCTAGATATCTTAATTGAACACCATTTTAAATAAAAATAAATTTGAATTCTCAAAAACGAGCCATCATTTAATTTTAGTTCTAGAAACATAACAACGATTAGGCCCTGAGGCATATATATATAACATCTAAATATCAAGTTTTAACACCATGCACTAAACCATAGAATCTAAAAGTGTGGTCCGCGGGCCCACAGTAATCCCGAGGCTCGTTAAAGGGGTCCACGAGACCCTAATATATATTGTAGATCTTATAAAATGTTATACAAAAGGGTAAATCACTGGTGTACATTAAACCCAATGGAGAGGCCTTCTCATATTAAATGCTGCTGATAAATCGAGGCTGGGGATTTGCTACATCTCTTATGTCCACATCTTTGAGTAGAGAATTTGAAATTCACTTTTATATTAGTTTTCTCGTCAGCCAGCACAAAGAACTTTCAGAGAAAGCGCTGAAACATTTGATGCCTTTTCCAACAACTTATCTGTGCGAGCAAAGCTTTTTCTGCTCTCTGAGATATGAAAAAAGGTGAAATGAAATTGTCTTAGTGTGGAATGAGAATCAAGGAGTTGGTAAATAAAATTGCTACAGATTTCAATGATATTTTAAAGTCAAACAAACAGTTCCATTCCTCACATAAATTATCAGTGATTATAAATTTATAAATACAATATCTTAATTTATTTCATTTTCATTTTTATTGTGATTATAGTTACATTAAAAAAAATACCTAATTTGTCCATACAATATATTATAAATTTATGAGTTTAATTTTTTAATATAGTTTATCCTACATTAACTGGTACGTTAATCAGCTGTTCCCTTGTTAGAGGCTCTGTGAATCGGCTGTTCTCTGGTTAGAGGTTCTGTGAATCAGCTGTTCCCTGGTTAGGGGGTCTGTGAATCAGTTGTTCCCTGGCTAGAGGGTACGTGTGACTAGCAAGTTTGATAGCCATTGCGATAAACCATTTTGACTGTAGACTAGAGAGATTCATTTTTGGAGGGTTTGGGAGTTGATAACACTCAAAAACCATTATAATCTTGAGGCAGAAAATGATCATGGTTACAATATTTTATCGATTAAAGAAAGTAATATTTGATTGAGCTACCACACTCTCATGAAAATGTTAGTTCTAAAACAATCCTTCAAATTGGTGAACTATTCAATAACTCGTCGAGGGTTGTCAAGATCATGGAAGCGTTGTTCTTCTAAAGAGAGCAACTTAGATAATAGATACTTTCGAGGCCATAACACCAAACCCTTGAATGTCTGATTTACATAGGAGTTTATTTGTGAACTATACAGCATTATTTGACTAAATACATAAATTGTTTTGTCTAACTTCCGATTAGTCAATAATATGGGTATTGATGGATAAATGTGTAAGATTGGCTGCTTACTTACTCTAGGCCAATAGTAAATAGAAATTTCTCTGCCGCGCTTAGAATAGTACTTCATCTACACTTATCCACTCCATCCCTATCTTGAGCTAGTTCTATCCAGTCCACCTCATTACACTCTATCCTATATTGAGCTAGTTCTATCCAGTCCCTCATTACACCCTATCCCTATATTTAGCTAGTTCTATCCAGTCCACCTCATTACAACATATCCCTATATTTAGCTAGTTCTATCCAGTCCTTCATTACACCCTATCCCTATATTTAGCTAGTTCTATCCAGTCCTTCATTACACCCTATCCCTATATTTAGCTAGTTATATCCAGTCCCTCATTACACCCTATCCCTATATTTAGCTAGTTATATCCAGTCCACCTCATTACAACATATCCTATATTGAGCTAGTTCTATCCAGTTCCTCATTACAGCCTATTCCTATATTTAGCTAGTTCTATCCAGTCCAACTCATTACACCCTATATTTAGCTAGTTCTATCCAGTCCACCTCATTACAACATATCCCTATCTTGAGTTAGTTCTATCCAGGCCATCTTATTGTTGGTGACGATGAGGTCGGGGTTCAAATACGCGCTTTGAATGTATTTTGAGTAATTTTTACAAAGTGGTTTCCCCCTCCTCTTTACACAATTACAGATGCAGTTAATCTTAATCCCTCCTTACAAATATATACCCTATTAGTTGAATTAGGTGTGGATAGCACGGCCGGATAGTGTGACGTGATAACTGTAATATTCTCTCAATATTTGAAATGAAAGAAAAGGAAACTCGCCTCCCCCTCCAACTTCCCCCCAAAGCAATGATGGTTGTAAACTATGTACTATGAAGGGCTACTAATAAATCATAGAACACGTCCATTTGGTTTATTAGGGGCTGAGTGTAATCTGCTTGGACTCGGAACGCCATTCATTAGCTCGCTGAACTCGCGGTTCCAATCAAGAGCTGAGCCAGGGCTTATTACATGTTCCGTGAAGCTTCGTTCCCTCACGGACCCTCCCGCCCCCTTCCTGAGACTTCGCCCTGTGTCCCGGTAGTGGACAAATATACCTACGGGGAAGTGAGAACAATGAAAATACCCGCTATAGTCTAACGCGGCAATCTCGCAGTAGACTAGAATGCTTATGATAGGGAGATCGAGTTTTGAATATCAGTCGGGTGTACTGAGGCTGGATTTTCCGAAATGGTTTTACACTCTCCCTCCATGCAAATATGGATACACTTTCTATAAATACAGCCTTTCTCATGCCTATAACCATTAGAGTAAATAGTACATGAACATATAACCTTAACGGGTAGTAAGACGCGGCACTAAAATAATAATGAAATGTATGAACATGGAATTGTAATAATTATGGACTTTTACTGAACGAGTAACTGCTCTGGTGACCACATGGCCTAAGACGTCACCCTCACAATAGACTAGACTACCAATGATAGGGAGAGCAAGGTTCGAATCTCAGTTGGTTGTACTTAGGTTTTTACTAAATGGTTTTTCAACATCCCTCCACGTAAATGTTGGTAAAACTTTTCTAAATTCAACCTTCCTCATCTCTTAGAACATTAGCGTGATTATTACATGTGTATTCGACCCTGGCGTATTTTCTCCTCGTTTAGCCACAACGGTGTCACGACGACTAACTTTCTTGAGGCCACTGGGTGTTCACACAAGGAAACCAACTCACCTCACCTACTAAAAGTGTCTTGATAAATACAAGTTAAAGAAAGAAGAAGATATACACGGTACACATTTAAATCTACAACAGAAAATTAACATCAAAATGCCAACGATTTGTTTGATTTGATATTTAAATATATTTTTAGGCACCCTATCTTACCACCTGTTTGGGTTATACTTAAATTAAATACAATAAGATAAATAGTAAAAAATTATTTCCACCATAAAGACTTAAAAATAATATTTTTCTTTTATTGAATATTTAAAGTCTTGTAGCTATAATATTGTTCCATGAATTTAGTGGAATATTTTCTTTATTTATTTAGCACCGCGTTTTATTACCCATTCGGGTTTTACGCTAAAGTACTAATTGCACTAATGGGTTAGGAATTGGGAAGGTTGAATACAGAGAAAGTGAATCCGCATTTGCACGGAGGGAGAGTGGAAAAACATTTAAGAAAAAATTTAGTGGATTAGAATCTAGGAATATTATAAAATAGTTCTCCTTTCAAAAAATTGGCAAAAGGTCCATATATTAAATAACAGTGGAAGAAAATTAATATAGTTCAGGTATCACTAATGTTGAATCTTCAGTGTCATGGGAAAACTAAAGCTCAGATAAGAAACCAAAATTCTGGCCTTTTAGTCAATAGCATTTTCCAATAAAATTTCATACATATGTTTCTTAAGGCCTTGAAATATTTTGTTCATTTAGATTATTTTAATAATAATTAATTACCTTAATTTAAAGATCTAGGAAAAAAAAAAGTTACAGGTTCCCTTCCTGTTAATTTTCAAGAAGATGGCTGAAGGCCAAAACGTGTATTTAATTTTTTTAAATTGGTTTATTCTAGAACAGTTTAAAACATTCTCTTTGGAAGAAAAGAATATCAAAAACCTATTTGGATCCTCCAAACAAAATAGCACAATGCTAGACAAACTAGCTAAACAAACTTTAGTAAATCAAACACACACACACATACACATACACATGCACACACACAAGAAGTTTAAACAATGAAAAAGAGCAAATCATTACTATTAAAACTAACAATTAGTTTATTTAATTTATATATGTCATATTTAAAATCGCCACTACTAGTCAGCTGTTTCTTCAAAATAAAAATAGAAAATATCCTCTAATCAATTCTTTAGTTCACGAACCAACTTCATATGATACAGTAGATGGTGCTAGTGTCGTTAAATTTAAAATAATCTATATAAATTATAGCATAAATAATAGCTTTGGCTATTTGATTCTTAAATATGCAATCCCGTACAGTTATAATAATTGTACAAATGGCTGCAATGAGCCAACTACCGAGTCGAAGGTGGTTGCGTTATATGATAGCTCGTGATCTTGATTAATCAGACATTTGTAGCCAACGATTTCCGCACGTCCATCATAGACTCTGCCTTAAAATATGAGTGAAGAGTGGAGAATGACCATGGGCACGGGACGAATCCTGAATAGCTCAGTGGTAAGAGCATTGGCGTATTAAACCAAAGGTCCCAGGTTCGATTCCCGTATCCAGGTGTCAATTTTCAATTTTCAGAACATGATAAAATTATTAAGGCATCATTGGCAAGTTAAAGTCTGTTCACGGTAGGAATTGTTTTCTGAAAGGCCTTTTTTCCTACCAGAAATCTATTATATAGTAGGATATTGGTAGGAAAAACGACCTTTCAGAGAGTAATTCCTACCGTTAATGGAATATAGCTACGAAGATTGCCCTAAGATCTAGCTCGCTTGTGTAGCGGTGATGTTTGTTGAAAGTGAGTGCGTACAGTCGACAAACAAGTGCTGTGGGTGGTGAAATTAGATGCGTACAGTCGACAACAAGTGCTGTGGGTGGTGAAAATGAATCTACACAGTCAACTACCGCGATGACTGTTAAACGCAAATACCAATTTTAACGAAATTCTGCAGGGATAATACATAAACCTAGGATGAACAATGTACATACTGAACATATTTTTTTCAATCAGGCCATTTGTTTCAATATGGTGATCACTCATTAGGTGACTTGGTGGTCTAGGGGTAAGGTGTCGGACTTTTGTGTTGGGGGTCCGGGGTTCAATCCTCGGTCCCGGCACAGATTTATCTGATTACCAAACCCTTCCTTCAACTCCGACGAGACATCTTGTGAATGTGGGGAATTCCAGGCCTCCACCGTGGTTCGGATCCAACGTTAAACTGTAGGTCTTCCATTTCATCTCACAATAACCCTACCATTACACATTAACGTAAGTGCGTATAACCCGATTGGGTAGTAAGACGCGGTGATAATAATAATAATAATAATAATAGGTTTATCGTTTAATAAATCATCTCAAGTGATTTACTTGATAAATCTAAGCAATCGATCACGTATCTAGGTAGGAGAAATTATTGGATTTATTTTAACTCTATATCCAAAGATAAATTCTCAAGACTGTAATAACGATGATAACATGAAGGGAGTGAGTTCTACTGCTTAAAGAACTACCATGTTGTTTGCTCTAGAGATGTCCAAATTGATACAATTCAGGATTTTGTTTTAAAATAATTCAATTTACATGAAGCCTGAAAAGTACCAACACGTAAATGTATCAACCATTTATGAAATTTTATAAACAACCAACATACATTACAAATCCTCAATAGCAACCTGCGGAATTATATTCACAAAAAATAATGGTGGAGATTAGCAAACCTAGCCTAACCTCTGGCAGACATGTGCCGGACTAATATATATGTATATAAAGCATCACGTCCTACTACCTGTTCGTATTATACGCTTATGTAGGCTTGATAATTAAGCTAATAGTTTTAGGGATTAGAAAGGTTATATTTAAAGGAAGTGTACCCATATTTGCGTGAAGGGATGGTGAGAAACCATTTCGTAAATCCACTCACATTAACCAAACCGAGACTCGAACCTAGATATTTACATCATCAGCAGTTTAGTCTACTGCGAGAGTAGCGCCTTAGACCATGCGGCCACCTAGGTGGGTCCTGGACTAATATTAAGATCAAAGTAGGTATTATTATATAATTAATATAATAATAATAATATCGTGTTCTAGCAGATAATTTTAGTTTACTTTCCGTCGCATAGTCACCTTAACACTTCTTGAATATGTGTCAATATATCGCACATATTCAAGAAAGGTTGAGATAAATACGTGTACAAAATTAAAATAAACATATTTATACAAGCAATATTTTATTTATTTTGGACAAAAAGTTTTTTATTAATAAACCCGCATAAGTACGTATCTTAACTTCTTCCATCCAGACATTTTCAGGGGATATTAGTCTTACTCGGATACTAAGTACTTGTACAATAAATATGAACTAATTGATTTATTTCTATCAAGCAATAACAAGACGTACGCTAGATTTTATGCTTGATACTAACAATCATTTTCTTTGATAAAACTCAAAGATATCCATAAAATGAAATAATTTGAAAGATAAGTATATACAAATATGTACTAAATGTAGTATATATTATATGTTCATTTAAAAATATATGTTTTATACAATTTAAACGTGTATACATATTATATAGTAACTATTTATTTTAATAACATCCAGAATAAACTGAATTTAAATTCAGCATGAAATATATTCTTCTAGGTTTATTTTATCTGATAAAATATGATGCCATAAAGAATGATCATTAATCAAATGTGTATTTAAAACATTTTGTGGAGCAGAGCTGTCGAGTAACTACGCTTGAAATATTCCATTATCAATACCCAAATGTAAAGCAATATCACATTTTTGGAATACATAATTGTTGATAGTCCTGTATACATTTGTTCATTAAATGAAATTAAAGATAAAGTTTTTATTAATGTTCTATTCAAAGGGATATATGGGATATAGTACGTATATATTAAACTTCAACTTGTATGGAGAGTGGGTGGTGAGGGAATCCCTGGAGGGACGTGGTAGTTTCAGAATAGGAGAACGCGTCAACAACACAAAAAACTATGCAGATGATCTAGCACTGCTAGCCAAAAATAAAGAAGATTTGCAGGAAATATGGGGACAAATAGTGGAGATAAGTAGAAGGTATGACATGGAGAGCAACATTGAGAAGTCAAAAGTGGTAGTGATTTCAAAAAAATTGAAAACCAGGAGTTGGAAAATACCCGGGAAGTCGGATGACATAGAATGCCTACTGTACCAAGGAAATTAGGTCGAGGATCACCATGGCCCAGGAAACTATCAACAAGAAGAGGTTACTGCTGACCAGCAAGCTATGTTTGGAACTGAGGAAGAAACTGATGAAATGACACATTTGGAACAGAAATCTGGACTATTAGGAAGACAGTAAAGAATTACTTGGAGAGCTTTGAAATGTGGAGCTGAAGAATACTCGAGAAGATTAGATGGACAGACAGGGTGACAAATGAACAAGTCCTAAGAGATTGGGTGTGAAGAGAGACATTTGATGTTATTCTTTGGTACAAAGAAAACTGGATCGGACACATCTTTAGGAGGAACTGTCATCTGTACGACGTCGTAGAAGGAAAGGTTGAAGGAAATAACAAAATTCTGGGAGGTGAAGGATGAGAAATAGGACAGGGTGCATTGGTGGTTTAAGTTCACTGACAAAAGAATGGACCTGTCGAAAGACAGAACACCTAATAACAACATTAAACTAGGAATTTAAATAAGACAGTCGTAGAATATGAATCCTGGATCCAGCACGCCAATTAATATTGTACACAATTACTGTCCATCTCTAGAAATACAATAAAATAAATCGTCATGTATTACTATCCGTTCGGATTTTACGCAGATGTAATAATTACGTTAGTGAGTTAGGAATTTGGAAGGTTGAATTCAAAGGAAGTGTACTCGCATTTGCTCGGAGGGAGAGTGGAGATATATTTTAGAATAAAGCCCCTCAGTACACTCGACGGGAATTTAAACCCCAATCTCCCTGTAATCGACAGGCTAAGCGTAATTTGAGAAGGACGCCTTAATCTATGCAACCACAGAAGCAGGTTCTGTATGTAAGTGTATATGGATTTGGTATTACATTTTGTTCAAACAAGCTATCTGTGTGGTTTGGGCTATGAGTTTCCGAACAGCCTATATACATATATATATGTATGTATAATAATTACGGGTAGTGAGATACGATGAAATCATCAAATTTATTTTACAGTGACTAATTAAAAAACAAAATCAATAGTAACAATACTATTGGAACAAGTGATTTATTAAAATAAAAATGATATAAGTTTCCATGAATCCACCTTTAAAAGTCACTTGTTCATCGAGGAAGTGTCTAGATAAACAATAAAAGAGCCGGCTGTAACGATTGTGAGGTGGTGTGCAAGATATCATAAAGTAGAAAGGTGCAGTACAGTATAAAAGCAACCAATCAGGATGAAAATGTTTAGGCGCTAAACAAAATGTCTAGTCCATACAATACTGTTATGTCCTCTGGTACAGACTACCTTCAATTTTAAAAACATTATTATTAATACACTTTCTTACAAATTAGATCATTCAAGTACAAATTAAACATTTATCTTTATTTTATACATTTATCTTGGCCAATACAATGGTTCAACACTTTTACTGACTATGATGGCAACTAGGCCAACGGGACTTAATACAACACAGGTTTGGAGATGTATTAATCATTTGTGATTCAGTTTAGTCCTCGCAATGTGAAATATTATTTAATGTTGCTAATCTCGCCGAGAATATATTTTGTAGGCAACACACAATACTCTCCTGTAAGGCAGATTGCATAGTTCCGAGTAAGGTCTGAGTTCGAGAGTGACATAATTCCATCAATTATTTCTTGACTGGGAATTAGAGCAATTACCACCAGGGGTGTACCTATGGTAGGCATCACCAGGGATGTACCTATGGCAGGAGTGGAATGGGGGTAGCGAGGGTGGAGGGGGAAGGAGAGGAATGGTTTATATTTCATGACCAGTTTTTCCATGCCAAACTTGTTGGGTTTACTTGATTTATTAAACATTATTGTTGGTGACCTGGTGGTCTAGGGGTAAGGTGTCAGACTTCTATGCTGGCGACCGGGGTTCGATCCTCGGTCCCGGCAAAGATTTATCTGATTACCAAACCCTTCCTTCACCTCTGACAAGACATTTTGTGAATGTGAGGAATGCCAGGCCTCCACCGTGGTTCGGATTCCACGTTAAACTGTAGGTCCTCCATTTCATCTCACTATCACCCTACCATTACACATTAGCGTAAGTGCGTATAACCCGAACGGGTAGTAAGACGCGGTGCTAATAATAATAATAATAACACATTATTGTTCTATTGGCTGAGAAAATACCCAGGAAATTTTAGTAGTGAATAAGCTCAATACCATATGGAGTGCTAATTTTGATAGAAGTTTTATACTTCCTCACGTCTTGCGTTCTTTATGTCAGTTTGACTCACACTTTTTTATATTTACTTAGCCACACAAATACAAATCTCCCGTTTTCAGAATGTATTATATTATCTACATTATAGGTTTTAAATATTAGGATTTTTCTATTTGGTAAACTACTATATTACATATCTAGCACCAATATCAGCTAACCCATAAAATATTATTATCTTATTTATTGAAAGCCGAATTCAAAAATCCTTTTTTATAGCTCTCACCAAAGCATTACAATCTTGAATTTAAGGGTACCGTACCAATTGCACTTTTACAATTTTTTGGTGATATCCTGTTAAATTACAGGACATACGATCCTTTTTTAAAACCTTATAAGTGTTTTTTCTTAGCACTACTTCTTACTACCCGTCCTGGTGATGCTCTTTTCTAGTGTTAAATTATTTTAATGTTTCTCTTTGAAGTAATATAACTATCTATAATTTAATGAAAACATAGTTTGGTAGGATTAATCTTCTTATAAAAAAAGGCTAATTATTTTATTAATATCAATTTATTTATAGATACATATATTTTATACAAACATTTTTATTTTATACAAGAATTAATGTTAGCTTTATTTTGAATTAATTGTGTAGTAAAAAATAGGTTTTCTTTTGTTTTATCAGTTATTTTTCAATGTAAACTCCGGAAGTCCTATTATAAGCTTGGTCATGGCACGAGCAATTTAGAAATGTAAACTAAGTCTAGAATAAATTTTATACTAAGATATGAGATTAAAACCAATTCTTAAACTTGTATCGTGTCGTTTTTCAGGAGGTGCAATGGAAATAAATATATAATTTAACATCTTATTCATACCAATCAACGTTAAGAATTTCTACTCACTAATAATCTGCATTGATGTTTAGTCAGTCCGTTTTAAACATCAGTAGGCATCACTGTTGTACTTAGTTTAAGATAATTTTCTTTGTTTTTGTAGTATAGTTCTAAATTTTCCACGTGGTAGGATTTTTCAAATACAAATATGAGTCATTATTCTATCTCCTATGTGCAGTTATATATCGGGAATTATAGAGCTGGTAGCGAGAATAAATATTTATACACGTCTGTAGGCCAAGAAATCTATCAATACTATTTTACGTGCATGGGATCACATAGCACATAGTTGTAAGTGGTTCCAAAAATTACAGATCCATAACCCAATTCTTTGAGCAACAAACCTTCGTGTTTCACCTAGGTTTAATAGATCATAGCACAACTTCTTTTGGGAGGCAAGTTGGTCCCATATCAATTGTGACAGGTAAAATAACCCCGGAAAGTATGGGAAAATACCTTTCGCGGAAAAATTGATAGGACCGCGGAAAAATTGATAGGACCTTTCGCCCTCGCTCATAGAAATTATCATGTACTGATATATTCAGTCGGCGCAGAAACTGCACGTTAAATACCTCAAATAAAAGTTTTAAAATTATTATAATTTTTACAAAATTTTAACATTTCAAAGACTCAAAAATTGCCCATCGACCCAAAATTTTGGGAACCACTGTATTAGAATATCTCTTACAGCAAATAATATTCTTTCCACCGTATCTTACTACCCGTATGAACTGCACGCATTTTAATTACACTAGTTGGATATATAAACAGATGGTACGGTTTAGAGGGAGTGTACCCCGTATTTTCATGAAAGGAAAGTGGTAAAACGGTTAATGAAACACCCTCAGTCTTGCCAACAAAGATTCGAGTCCTCCGATTGATAGAAAAAACAAGATTAGATTAATATTTTAATGAATCCACGTTCCTCTCGATTGGGAATGAAATTAGTAGGAACATAGCCAGCCGCAAGTTGAGTATCGTCTTTATATACCTAGAATGGTATTTTATATTATTAACTCTAGTAAGTAACATTTGTAAATAATACCAGATATTATGTGTTTTGATTTAGGTTTGATTAAATTACACAGTTACTTGGTTCATTGGTTTATTCAGTAAAATAAATCAACATCTTCAAAANAAAATAGGGATGAAGTTAACTAAGGATCACAAAACAAACGAGAGCTGAATGTAGATACTTTATTTAGGTTAAAATGAGTTGTTTGTACTGTCTTCTGTTAAATAATTTTATGCTGACAATAATGTTTGTTTTTGATTTAATTTCTTAGCACCCATCTGGTTTATACGCCTATGTACTAATTACATCAATGGTTTTAGGGATAAGTAAGGTTATATTTATGAGAGGTGCACCCGAATTCACGTGGAGGGAGAGTGGAAAACCATTTTGTATAAACCACCGTCAGTAAATCCGACCCATATTCTAAATTCGATCTCCTTGTCATCGATAGTCTAGTAGATTGCAAAAGTGACACCTTAGACCATGCGGCCACCAAAGAGGGTTTTATTTTAATTATCTTCTAGTTCTTTCGATGTCATTGTGATATGAAATGGCAATGTGTTAAATCGTAATAGTGACGCATATAACAAGACTATAACTGACCTTACGTTTATTGTTATAAGAATGTTGTGTTCTATTTACAGAATAATTTCAATCTTTCTAAGAGGAAGTCCGTGATCAAATCCCAGTTGTGTGTGCTAAGGGTGTTTTATAATATATGATTTATCACTCTCCCTGTACATAAACGTAGGTACATTTCTTACTCTACATATTTACTTAATATTATCTATCGTATTAGCATGGCTAAAATCATTGATACAGCCTGGAGGTTTAATAAGAACTAATAGAAAAAGACCAATGAAATTATCAATAAATAAGTTATACAACTATGTAAATCTTAAGAATTATAAATTACAATTAAAATGTATATACATTTTTTTTAAATCCACGATGCATTTAAATTCCTCACCCTACTATATGTATTTATTTGTACAACATATATCACCCGCTTTGGTGCCCACGTGGTCGAAGGTGCTACTCTCACTGTAGACTAGACTGCCGATAACGAAGAGATTCAGGTTCAAATATAGGTTTGGTGTATTGAGATGTGGTTTCCAAAATGGCTTTCCACTTCCCCTCCATGCAAATGCGGATACACTTGCTCTAAATATAGCGTACAACCCTAACGGGTAGAAAGAGGTGGCGCTAAAAGTAAAATAAAAATACAACATATACCTAAGGCATTCTATCCCTTGTGGACTGACCTAGAACCAAACCCCTACTCTCCATTACACCGTCAATCTCGCCAGACGAGGTCGGTGGAGATGTTCATTCTGGCGGGTAAAACCCGGTTGTATTTAGCGAATCAATAACGAGTTAATCAACAGAACCACGCTTCATAAACCGGCTCGTTTTTGTTTCTCTGATTGCTTTGATCGGACACGGCACGTTCACAAAGAGCGAGGGAATTCCAGCGCTGCTCGTAATTTACTGGGACGGTTGCAAACAAATACTGTTTGTAGCGTGTTTTAAAACTAAACTATAGTAAGATAATGGTATATTTTGGAAACACACTAGACTATGACTCCTCAAGTTGTACCGCCCTCCTCCTCTAATGGACAAGGGCAGGGGCACATATACATAAAATAAAGAGGGTCAAAAATAAATAACAAATGATTAAATTGCAGAAGAGCATTAGGACCAGATAAACGTTAATAGGCCTTCAGTTTGACCTATACAACAATTTGCTGTCATGAAGCCTTCCCAACCATCACCCGTTATTTTGTACTATCAGTCAAAGGAAAAAAAGGGACGAGAAACCTTAGAGTAAAAACAATGACTTTTTTACCTGCAATAGTAAATCAAAGATTGCATATGAAGTAAATCAATATTTATTTAGAAAAAATTAACAATGTATATATATGAATATAAGTAACAATAGATAATAAAAAAATATATAAATATGGATATATGAAGAACGGGGTTATGCCCACGATCATACAGTTGTACCGTTGCCATAACAACATTTGTCCTAACAATTACATTCAAGATAAATATACGACCCCT
>CABEEJ010002060.1:0-22196 GCA_901482245.1 Timema douglasi
GATTACAGACGAGAGGGAGGGTAGTGAGGGCGTAAGATGGCGGCGTGTGGACGTGTATAAACCGTGTGCGAGTGAAGGTCACGCAAAGGGTTGTATTTACACAACGTGTACATAGCACATGTGATGTTGGATCACCAAGTGTGTAATAACTAGGCCATGTGAGGTACAACACGTTCGGCTCTACCAGTTTTCTCAGGAAAATAAGGCGCCGTTGTTTCAAGCTCAATTCCATGTTTTGAGATATAATTTTTAATTCCATAATTACAGTATTTGGACCCATTGTCACTATGTAGGGTTTTAATAGAGTATCCATATTTATTCTTGATCGTCTTTGCAAAATCTTTGAAACACACAACATCTGCTTTGTGCATGATGACAACACGATAGCCCGAACAGTCATCCTTAAATAATACCAAACATTTAGCACCCTGAACTGATGGTGTTGACATTGGATCACACACTTCACTGTAAATAAGTTCGTGTTTTTTTGGCCTTGGCATGCTTTGAGGGTGAAAATGGTAACCTGTGCTGTTTACCATACTGACATGATTCACAGAAGAAATCGTCAAGGACATTAATATTTACATCTTCAACCAAACCTTTGGTGACCATTTCACGCATAGTTCTCTTATTTATATGTCTGAGTTTCCCGTGCCACAATTTTATACTACCACTCCCAGTGAAATTTAAGCCTACTTCTTGATGTGGAATCACTGTATGGAATAACATCCGATACAGATTGTTGGTTTCACGAACCACAATTGCTACTATCTCACCGTCTTCGAAAACTTCTCCATATCTTTCTTTCTTAAGGATCTTCATTCCTTTTCCAGTTATTACACCTTCAGAGAAAATACTTTTTCTTAGTTCAAGAATGTACAACACATTTGTGATGATTGAGTTACACCAATTAACTTTGATAATTTTTTTCATTTTTATGATTCCTCTTCCCTTCACAGAAATACCTTGGTTGTTTCCAAGCACAACACTCCTAGCGTCCAGAGTATTTCCAAACTTATACAAATAATCACGATGATTAGTCATATGTGCAGAAGCACCACTGTTCATTGTTAAGTTATCTTCGGTGGTGACTGCTGACATTAGCATAGCGTGCTGCTTCTCTGTACTGAATGCTGAGAAATGACCCTGTTGGGAACGGTCCCTGTGAGTGTTTTGCTGTCCGTTTTCTCGGAGTTTCTTAGGTGCACGACAGTCACTTGCGTGATATCCTTTTCTTGGGCAATTATAGCACGTTACTCTTGGTTTTCACGATCTATTCCTTTGTTTTGATTACACTTTTTAGAGTTATTAGACTTCTGATAATCGCTTTTTAAATTTGTCGAAGTTTAAAAAGCACTTTCCGATTGTTCATTTGATGTAAGACTGGCCTCTTCATCCAACAGACATTTCGTCATATTTGGGATCGTCTGTCAAGCCTCGTCTAGTGAAAGCCAAGCTTGTCTGAAGTTTATAAATTTGGGAGGTAGATTACCAAGAATTCTAGTCACTATAGTAATAACATTGCTGAGTTGCTCACCAGTCTCTCACATGTCACTCGAGATTTTCTAATTTGGCAATATGATGAGTAATGGAGTCGTTGGCGTCCATATTGTACTGATGAAAGCGTTCGTGGACTAGCATTTTGTTCATTTCTGATTTTTGCTCAACGATAGAGTCTAATTTCTCTAGTATTTATTTATACGAGTCGCAATTTTCAACTAGTGTGATCTTTAATAATTCCATTGCTGTAGTGAGTGTAAACATAGCAATTGTATCATCTTTGTTCCACTTTTCTAGTTCCTTCTCTTTGTCTATTGCCAGCTTTTCTATGACGCCTTTTGCGGTATCAAAGACTCATTTTACCCTTAAGGCACATTTCATCTGAAGTTTCCATTGATTATAATTATTGCCATCAAACTTATTTACGCGTGGCACGTCAAACTTTTCGGACATTATTTCTACTTTGGTCTCACGAATCGTTTAACTTCAAACACATGGCACGAGGCTGTTTGCTAATCATGTGAACCTAAAACAAAATTCGAATGACGTCGCTTCCAAACGCGAACACGAATTCACAAAACGGATTCGTGAATTACCCAATGGACAGTTTTTACAGACTGTTACATGAATATTTGCGCAGTTGTTGGGTGACTAGGCCTATAACCTTTTAAAACTTGAATTAAGGTTTGGAACGCACTATTCTTATGTGACACAACGCACACGGTAATTGTACAACATGACTGTTACATGACGCCAACAAGAATGATAGTTTTAAAGAATGTATTCATTCTCCACACTGTTGCGCACTCACACTGTTAGTTAAGGGGTTAGGCCTAAACAATTATGACATTTTAAATATGTTTCGACAGTACTAATGCAAGGAAAACTTCTAAAGATGTCATAGATAAATTAAAATTAGCCTTCAGCACACTTGTCACACCTGAAGTGGTTATATGTGACAACAACCTCTTCGAGAGCAGGTAGTTTAAATATTTTGCCACATCTGGGAGCTTTACAATAATAACCTCAAGTCCCAACGTCCCAAATACAAACGGGTTGTCATAACGAGAAATTGACATTGCTAAAAAGATGATTAAAACATTTCTATTTAGCCATGCAGGAGTATCGAGCCACACCTATCTCAGGACTTGATTATTCGACAAGTCAATTTACTCATGGGTTGATTTCTTTATACCAAAGTTCCTGCTAGAGTAGAGCTACCAAGACCTAAAGCTCTGGATGAAGATGTCAAAACTAAAATGGAAAATTTAAGATTGCTTCAACCAAGCTCATACCCAGTAAAGGACTCTGATGGCAATGAACATCGGAGATACTCTTCCCATCTGAGACCAAGGAAAGTTCTAGACACCCACCAAAGGAAAATGCAGCGATCCCACCACAGTCTACTAGCCCAGTGTAGCCTACGATGGGTGATTCAAGCTAACAGTGCCCAATCTCTGAACCTTAACCCCGAATAAATCTGAGTCGGCAAGAGGTTAATGAGACTGAAACAAAGATTAGAGCCAGACGAACCGTCAATGTGCCTAAAATACAGGTTGAGGAAATATAGAGAATGGTGTTATGCAAACAGACATTGTCAGAAACTCTTATATTTGTAAATACTGTCTTGTTCAATTTCAGGACATTAGTTTTCTAATTAAAGTGCTGACGTGTTGCAACATTGTACTTGTGGAGAGGGTGTTGGAAGTTATACGACTCTGGCGTCTCTTGCCACATATTTGTGATTGTGCCAACACCTTTATGTGCTAGGCTTGACCTAAACACCACGGTGTGAAGTGGCGAGTTGTTAAAAGATAAAACATACGTTATTCTTTAGCAGACTTAACTTTTCCACAACCTCATAAACGTTTATTCTAGTGGAAACAGGATCTGGGCAGGGTGACAACTGTAGAAATAATAACCAGATATAACCATAATAAAAATAAGTAAATAATTAATAAATGCACTTGAACAAAATGTAACCATAGTGAAAATAAATAAATAATTAATAAATACGTTTATAACACGTGATTAGTAGAAATTATCATAAAAATTGGAACCATATTTAGGAAAACTTGAGATATTAGACTTTGACTTCCAACTTATATCAGACATGAAACTAGTCGTCAAAAATCGCCAAGTTTAAGGTGCCACAGTTTCTCTATTTGAAATTGCGGCACGAGCACACTTGGTGATGTAGGTAGTACTAGGTACCTACAACAACCCTACATAGTCGTGGAACCTGGATCATCTGAAAACATTGAGATATTTGACTTTGAACTTTCATCAGCTAGCCTCATAAATTCGCCAAGTTTAAGGTACCACAGTTTATATATTTGAAATTGCAGCACGAGAACACTTTGAATATTTATCGCTATGTTTAGTGATTTGAAATAATTAGAATAAAATATGTAGTAGATGACTACATATTTGAAAATGTGGATTAAACGTCATTCTTGTTGGGTATTTTCCTTTCTTAACACCTTGTTGTTTCAACGAAAGCGAGAAGGTAACGTCCAGAACGTCAATCCCTTCTATTTTTGGCTTTAGTGGAAAGGGGGAAGAGAGGTATTACAAGAGAAATATACGTTGGTTCCAATATTTTTTTAAATCGTGTGTAGGGCCTTCATTCTTACTCTTGCATGTGCACGTGCAGGGCATGTTTTAAGTATTCTTATTTTGCTTTTGTGTAATAATAAAGTTCTATTTTCAGAATTAGGTGTGTGTGTAACTTTTCAATAAAGGTATGTAGTAGCTTAAATTTTATTGCTATTACTTTGTAATCTAGTGTTTTGATTTGATATAGATTACCTGCAGTGAAAGAAAACATTTTAATTTAGATATTGTGTACCCACACTTGCGAGGAGGAGAGTGTGAGCTCATCTAGAGGGAAATACTTACATTACATCCAGCCGAGAATAGACCCCAATCTCCTTGTCATTGGCAACTAAATATATTTTTAGATGCCTTAACTTATTTGACCACCGAAACGGGTTTTTTAACTGTTAAATACGGTATTAAAATATATTGAAGCTCTCTTGGATTGTTTCGAATGTATGTGCATTTCAATAAACATTTAGTGATGAACAGATATCAAAGCACAATAAGGTTAAATATCAGGTATCGAATACGATAACAGTACACAACTTAGTATTTTAAAAACGAATATCTACAAACATTCCTTGCCAGACTGAAACGACTGTTTCCTATTGCAAAATTTCACTATTTAAATAATATTCAATTCTTTTAAACAAATTGCGAACATGTACCAAAAAACACCAAAATAATGTATTTAAAACGAAATTAAAATTTGATCCTCTAAAGATGTTGGTCAACAGAGTTGGGAATTTGTCAACGAGATAACTCTCTTTTATTCTAATCAAATTAGTCCGTCCAAGACGTATAACTGTTCTTAAAAAAACTGTTTGACACTTAATATCACTTAGCAGCAGTCAAATAATAAATTTTTCTCCAAGCATAACACAGGCTCAAACTCTGGTCTCTGCAACGCTAAGCAACGGTAAGCTGACTCATTTAGAGACTCTCCCTAAAGTAGGCTTACCGATGATACAGTCATAACATAATTTTTAAATATTTAATCACGAAGTATAAGAATTTTGGTTTCGTGGTTAATAAAGGTACAACCTTCAATCATGATTATTTTTTAGTATCTTAAAGAATATATAAACATTACTTTGATTATGTTAATTTAAGCTTTATAGATTCCAAATTGATTATATTAGTCAGATACAGTTAAAATAAGCGGATACAGTTTAGAAAAAACTAAACCGCTAAATTTGCTTTTATATACCGAGTTTTAAGAAAAATAGCAATACATAAATTATCTTATACAAATTAAAAGATTGCACTCTTAAATACATTATTTACGCATCGTATCTTGGGCCTACTACTGACCCTATGGAGTAGGAGGGCTAATACAATACAATTGAGAGGAAATGTACCCACATATGTGCAAGAAACCATTTAGGAAAACAGGCCCTCAATACTACTGACCGGGTGCTAACCCTCACCCTCAGGGTAGATGAAATTATTAGAAATTATTTCATGAAGCCAATTTAACAAAGAAAAAAAGATCTAATTAAATATCAAATATTAAAGACAGTTAATAAAAAGATGCGTATCAATAATAAAGGTTACTGTATGCACAGCCCAGCCCATCCATTGGTGTTTTCCTAGGAAGGAGCTTATAATGAATGAAATATCCGGTTAAATAGAGAAACAATGACCTCTTAGAAATGTACGTTAACTTCATGAGATCTATTATTTATGAAAAGAAATGATTAAAGTATGATTTAAGTATTAAAATGATACAAGTACTAGTTAATTAATTGATATTTCACATTATTGTGCTTTTAATTGCCAGTGTTTAATCAAGTATTAATTTTAGTTCATTTTTTGTGTGTGAAAGTGCAGGAAATAAGCTTGACCAAACACATACAAACAAAATAAAAATTACCAATGCTACTTAAATAATAATTAAATTGGTTTTTGGGGCATTTTACACTCAATTGTTGTCTACATTTTATAATATTTCATAACGTTGTTCTAGTATTTAGTTTGGTTGTTAGTATGGAAACTTAACCATCATAGTTTTTTTTAACAAAATTAGTAGCAACAATGTTTTTGGGCAATCAGTTCTTCCCCGCCTCCCTATCAATAATTTGTATTAGTTACTAACAGTTTTTCTGACTTTTTCGAGCACACTCTACTATTAATAATTTTTCCCCCAGTTCAGGTCTGAGTTGCTAGAGTTGCTTTCCTCGAAGAAACACAAAGGTAGTATCTAGGTAAGGTTAAGTTTTAAATGGTTAAAAGAGTTTAGCTACGAAAACAGATTATTTTTTTAACTTATTATATTTCATATTTACACTTTCATTCTAAATAATTTACCATGTGATTTAATACAGTAGGTACTTTTGAGAATTTGCCAGAAAGAGAGTTGCAAAGAGTTCTGATCGAAGGAGATTGGTTACTTTCGGAACATATTAACAAATTTAGAGATATCTTAGCTGAACAGTCGCCTTATTCAATGCAAGATATATGTTGCGTAGGTATGAACGAAAAGGTTCCGGCACTATCAAAGTTTCTTCAAATAATTTATTTCACTCACGATGCCAACTCTTTCACTGATGGACACTTTTTCACCACATTTTATGGCAATGGTGTTGTTCATATCTTTGACAGTTTGAACAGCAAAACATTATCAAAGGTAGCACTGTTAATTATTTCCAACATTTTTCCGCACTATACTCAACTTGTTTTTCACAAAGTGCAACAACAGAGTGGACCAGATTGCGGTGTGTTTGCGATCGCATTCGCAACTTCGATAGCGTTCAACCGAAGCCCTGACAACGAAGAAATCGTTTATAGCCAAATGAGGCCGCATTTACGTCAAATGATGACGTCTGGTAAACTTATGAGGTTTCCAACAACAAATGTTTTGGCTCCCACGCCTTTCATTTTTGAAGACAAACTGTCTAAAATAACCTCAAAAAATCAGGTGCGTGGTATAATTCTTCCAGGGGCAAATAAAAATAGTACGAACCATGGGGAAACCAGCAGAACACAAAAAAACAGCATATATATGCCAGTGTAGCATCCAAACTAAAACAATCCAAAACAAGCAATAACATGGAATCAGCCAAAGAAACAGCACCGACGTCGAACAAACACCACAGCAAACACAAAACACGCAACCTAAACAGAAATGTTACCAGAACAAAAATTAATACAAGTGCTCACACACCAATCACACCTACCTCTTTATAACTTAATTTAAAACAGTTTGAGAACAGTAAAACAACCAGTAGTTCAGAAATAACTAAACCTGTTAGTAGAGTGTACACCTAAGCAATACAATCCCATTTACAAACCAAACACAAACGGGCTGCAACCAACACGCAAAATTTAGCTCCCAAAACAAATAGTACAGATTGTTTAAAACCAATTGGCGTTGACTCCTTGTTACTTGGTATCGAGGATGCTAGTGCACCAAGCCAAAGTAAAGATACAGATTGTTTAAAACCAATTGGCTTTGACTCCTTGTTACTTGGTATCGAGGATGTTAATGCCCCAAGCCAAAGTAAAGATACAGATTGTTTAAAACCAATTGGCTTTGACTCCTTGTTACTTGGCATCGAGGATGCTAATGCACCAAGCCAAATTAAAGATTTGCTCTTAAATACAGCATACCTACCACATCAATATACCTCTAATAATATTAACATGTCAGATTTTCTTCTAGAAATTTACCTAAGGGCAGGAAAAATCGACACAATTTTGACAAAAATTTCATCATCCAAACATTTCAGCGATGCTATTGGTCTTGTGCTGATAAAAGGGTGCCCGATATGGTGGGAAAAAGTGCTTTTTTTTGAAGAATTTAGCTTAAAACAATCTAGAAAAAATAAAAAATAGCTTTTAAGTTTAATTACTAGATACCTCAAGGAAAATAAAACTAATAATCCTCACGCCATTTGTACAAATTCAGACAACCGAAAAGGTTCTGATGCAAATATAAATGACAAGTCACCTTCCCCCATGCTAACTCAAAACAGTTTTGTCGTCTACAATGGTAGTCCCCAAAATCAGTTTTTAATATCAAATCATCACTATTCCAATGGTGAGTCGCCAGTTGAAACATCACGGGAACGAGTTCAACATACTCTTTTTGAAGTTGATCATAGCCTACAGAACATTGATTTCCCAACAGTTGAACAAGAATTTTCTACACACGAACGCATTACTTTCTCTGTAAAATTAAGCTATGACAATGATTGTGAGAGTGCAGCTTCAGATAGAGACGTTCCGAGAAACCTACCAGCTACATTTTTTACTAAAATTAAAACCTGCTGGGTTGGTATTTGTTTTTGTTTTTCACGACGGAAAACTTCATATAATTTGGTACGGCAGTTCATCAAACAAGAAATTAAAGACCTAATTTCTATAGATTGTGTATTATCTTTTGGAGAGTTTAAGCAAAGACATTCCAAAATCGTTGTCTATGTGCGCTGTGGTGTTAACCATATTGAATGTCTAAAAAATGGTACATGTATGCAAATTGTTTAAAAGAATTGAATATTATTTAAATAGTGAAATTTTGCAATAGCAAACAGTCATTTCAGTCTGGCAAAGAATGTTTGTAGATATTCGTTTTTAAAATACTAAGTTGTGTACTGTTATCGTATTCGATACCTGATATTTAACCTTATAGTGCTTTGATATCTGTTCATCACTAAATGTTTATTGAAATGCACATACATTCGAAACAATCCAAGAGAGCTTCAATATATTTAGATACCGTATTTAACAGTTAAAAAACCCGTTTCGGTGGTCAAATAAGTTAAGGCATCTCAAAATATATTTAATTTCCAATGACAAGGAGATTGGGGTCTATTCTCGGCTGGATGTAATGTAAGTATTTCCCTCTAGATGAGCTCACACTCTCCTCCTCGCAAGTGTGGGTACATAATATCTAAATTAAAATGTTTTCTTTCACTGCAGGTAATCTATATCAAATCAAAACACTAGATTACAAAGTAATGGCAACAAAATATAAGCTACTACATACCTTTATTGAAAAGTTACACACACACACCTAATTCTGAAAATAGAACTTTATTATTACACAAAAGCAAAATAAGAATACTTAAAACATGCCCTGCACGTGCACATGCAAGAGTAAGAATGAAGGCTCTACACACGATTTAAAAAATATATTTGAACCAACTTATATTTCTCTTGGAATACCTCTCTTCCCCCTTTCCATTGAAGCCAAACATAGAAGGGATTAACGTTCTGGACGTTACCTTCTCGCTTTCGTTGAAGCAACAAGGTGTTAAGAAAGGAAAAAACCCAACAATAATGACGTTTAATCCGCATTTTCAAATATGTAGTCATCTACTAAATATTTTATTCTAATTATTTCAAATCAATAAACATAGAGACAGATATTCAAAGTGTTCTCGTGCTGCAATTTCAAATATATAAACTGTGGTACCTTAAACTTGGTGAATTTATGAGGCTAGCTGATGAAAGTTCAAAGTCAAATATCTAAATGTTTTCAAATGATTCAGGTTCCACGACTATGTAGGGTTGTTGTAGGTACCTAGTACTACCTACATCACCAAGTGTGCTCGTGCCGCAATTTCAAATATAGAAACTGTGGCACCTTAAACTTGGCGATTTTATTAGGCTAGCTGATGAAAGTTCAAAGTCAAATATCTCAATGTTTTCAGATGATCCAGGTTCCACGACTATGTAGGGTTGTTGTAGGTACCTAGTACTACCTACATCACCAAGTGTGCTCGTTCCGCTATTTCAAATAAAGAAACTGTGGCACCTTAAACTGGACGATTTTTGACGACTATTTGCATGTCTGATATAAGTTCAAAGTCAAATATCTCAATATTTCCAGAGGGCCCAGGTTCTACGACTATGTAGGGTTGTTGTAGGTACCTAGTACTACCTTCACCACTAAGTGTGCTCGTGCCGCAATTTCAAATAGAGAAACTGTGGCACCTTAAACTTGGCGATGTATAAGGTGAGTTTAACTATTGTATTTTCTTAAAGTGCCTGAAAGAACCACATTTTCGTACCACAGATTAAAACAATTGTCTCAATTACGATAATTTACATTAATTATGCTTATTAAAGATATTAATCAATCATTTACATTTTTATCACTCTAATATCTGGTTTTAATTCATTTTGTTGAATTATTATTTCCTATTATTTTATAACCAAATCTGCTCTCATGTACCATCTATGATTCTTTTTGAAACTATATTATAGTGTTAGTTTTATTAATTTTTACAATGTTGGATAAAAACGGTTAGTTTATTGTGAATGTGGAGCTTTTCAGCTTGCCTCAAAGACTCTGCTGTTGAAGTTTTTGTAGGTTAAAAATCAATTTCGTTCAGTTTTTTAAGTATCATAAATTCATAAAACCATTTTAAATCATCATGGTAAGAACCTCCACATATTTGAGGCAAATTTAAAACACCTCAATCTTGCGAAGACAAAATTCATTACTAAACAAATTATAAAAAAATATTTAAATTATGATACATTTGAATGTCTACCTTTCATGTTGAGTATCAATTTAATCACAAAACATTGAAAACACTCAACACACCAGAGTGATATTCACATGCAATCCTCACATGCATATTTTTTTTCCAAATTACTCTTAACTCCTATAAAATCTAATTATTAAATTAAGATAACATTTTGGCCTTTAAATGAGAGGTTTTACACAATTTACAGCCTTAAACCCCAATCACATTTTTTAAAACCCTCGTCTTACTACTTGTTCGGTTTATACCTTTATGTTCTAACTACACTAATAGTTTTAGGGATTTGGAGGGTTATTGTACATTTAAAAAAGTGTAGCTGCATTTATGTGGAGGGAGAGGGGAAAACCATATTTGAAAAACCACCCTCACTACACCCAACAGAGATTCGAACCTCGATTTCCCAGTCATTGGTAGCCTTAATCTTTTGCGAGGGTAACACCTTTAACCATGCAACCACTGAAGCGGGCATAATTTATGATAATCCAACACACTCTACCATCTTAATTATCAATTATAGATCGGCACTCAACATGATTTAGTGTGTACTACAATCTGGAATAGTACGCAAAGGGTGTGGGATGCTTTGATTGTTTTATGTCACATTATGGAAAATTTAACATTTTATACCATCCATACACACAAAATTAAAAGCAAATTTTCAATGGTAACAACCATAATGTTGCAAAATAATTACATTGTTATAAAAAATTTCAAAAAATCCACCTTAATACCAGGCAAATGAGATCAATAGTATTTTAATATTCAATCAATGCCATTTTTACTAATATCAGTTATCCCAAACGAACAAAATCTAAAATTCCAGGTGTCAATAAGCTTACATATTTTTCATGGAATTTCGGATCCCAAAATATCTTGCAACAAAATACCCAATCTTTTGATTTTCTAAACTATCTACAATTATTATAAAATATTAAGTTTAATTATCGTTGGAAATTTGCCTTTGTGTTTATAGATATTACACAAATATTTTAATTCTCATAATATAACATAGAAATAAATTAAAGCAACCTGCACTCTTTGCGTAGGGCTTACACAACTTTCCTGTAATTTTCTGATTTTATGCTTCCAGGATATAGCTGCATTTTCTGACGACAATTTTGAAGCTAAGGCTTGGATCAATAAAACATTTAAATCTGCAGAAGCACAAGAAAACAAAGATGTACATATTATACCTTTTGGGCATTGGATAAGTATATTTAACGGGACACAAAGACAGCATCTTTCTAAGTGGCTGAGTTTCACAATGAGTAATGGGACTGGAACAATATAAGACTTAGATTTCATATATAACCTTAAAATTAAAAATTAAAACAATTATAGTCCCCAAATCGTTGTACAAGATCACTTAACTACCTTATTGAACTTCATTGAGAGATGTTGACTTATTAGTTCTAATTTTATAATCTATTTTATAACACTGTTGATCTTAAAACTTTGTTGTCTACAATTTATTGTATCCAAGTTTTGTAACTAATATTTTAATATGTTATATATGTATTTTAGACTTGTCGTCAACCCATATTTTAATCCAGTTGATGATGTTATATCAATTTATTAAAACAATTTTTATACGTAACATTTTCTTGCTCATTAAAAGCATAATATAATCAATCTTTTAGTATTATATTCATTCAATTCGTCTACCAATTCTATAACCATCTAATTCATTTAATTGTAAATCTATATATTTTATTATAGATATCCCTGAATTTTCTATCTAAGGCTTAATTTGAATTACTACCACTCCTTTCTTTAAACTACTTTAGAATGTTTTCTAAAATGTTACATCAGCCCTACTAGTTTATTTTACTGTAATGTTATTTTATAAGTATTGATAACTAACAAAAGTACCTGGCATTGCCCGAGGTAACTGTGCAATGAATTACTTGGTTAATACAGGCAACACTTTTCTTTTTTTCAAACAGAGATACAATTTTTTGTAGTTCTTTCAACCCAGTTTTTTAATAAATTAAAAAAAAATTATAGTCGAAACTTAACAATTCCAGCTTCTACATGCATATTTTTTTTCCACAGCGACTAATGATCTTAAAATTTTAGCCCTTGCTATGCAGTAGATAATGTTCACGGCGGACACACAAACAAACTCTTCATTTTATTAATAACAAAATTGACAGCTACAGATTATATGACTTGATTTATGAATATGTGAATTAAGCTCTAGTAACTTTTTTTTAGCTGTCTATGAAAATTGGACTGTTAGTAGGATCTTCCTTTAAAGGTGAGCGGAGTTTGAGAGTTGGTTAGGGAATATTTGTAGATAACTATAATTGTAACTAACCCTTATCATTTCAGGCATTTGTATCATCATTAGTGATGAAACTTCAGCTGTATGTCCAACAAGTGAACAGTGCCTTGGAGGACACGAGTCAACAGGTAAGGCTCGGACGAACAAAACACCTCTCACAATGGCTTGTCAATAAAGAGATAATTGGGCTCTGACATCATTTTTCACAATATTGTACACTTACATTCATGTTTACATGTATGTATGTCCAATTGAAGAAACGGGAATGAAGAGAAAGTTGATAACAATGATGTTAAGAATAAATTTTAAAACGCTGTTCACTTGATTTGTGTGTCAAACCACTAGTAAGCATCATAATAGCACTTGAATATTCAGATTTGTTTCCTTTTTAAATTTTAATATGAGATATTTTCAAATCCTTAAATTTGCTTAAGGTTTTGAGGATTTCAAAGACTCTAGTGTTATCTATTACACCTTTAAAGCCCCAATTAGGCCCCCTACACTACAATAAGCTAACTTGGGATGTAGTGAGCTTAAACAATAATATCTTAAATTGGTTGTTGTCACCCATCTCCAAGATTAAATTTTGGCCCAAACCAGTTTTGAACCACTCGCTCACAGATGGTTCATCATAACTTGAAGCTCAACTTCTTAGTGTATTTGATGCCTACATGTGTTTATAGTATGTTTATTTGTTGAGACATCTGATATAAACTTCTCACATTTAACCTCTCTATTTGGACACGAAACAATGCTTCATTGGATCTTTACAAGCTGCTATGGGAATACAATTACCATGTGCTCTACATTGAGGAACCAAGGTGCGAGTCCAAGTACCCCGGGTAGGGATGAGTTTCCGCTTTGAAATTCCAGTACATTATGAACTCCAGCTGTAAAGTATTGAAAAAGGAAAATTGTCTTAGGGATGGAGTGATTTTGCAAGGCATCTTAACGTGTGTCATTTTATTCTAGTCGACAACCTCCCTTTTTCTTCCTCTTATGTTTTTCCATGCTTCTATCGGCTCCCTCTTATATAATTAGGGGTGAGACTTGATTCTATTAGAGCTCTAGGGTGTCTCATTGCTAATGGTTCTTCATTACTTATTTTGACTCTCACTATCATAAAATATGGAATAAGAGGGGTCACTTAATCTCTTTCCTATATCTAATATTCTAATCTAATAATAAATTGTGGGGCTATTTTTTGTATACTATTTCAGGGGTCTATCAGCATTTGTTTTGTAACACTATTTTTTTTTACCATGAACATGGTATAAAATGTGGTTATCTTTGATGCTCTTGGGGCACTATTGTTAACATCATACACTCCTTTCATTATTTTATAATAAAATATTGTTTCCATGAAGTTGTTAGGGATACAGCTTGAACCCTAACTTCTCTGTTCTCTGTGGTACCTATTAGGTATTGCAGAGTTTACCTCGTGTGATGCGGGACACAGAACTTCTTCATCAAGAAGCGTTGTTACTTCGGGAGAAGATGCAGTTGGTGAAAGTTGAAATTGCCAAGGTTAGTAAGATCTCTTACAACACTAACTTGGATATGAAATTGCTTCAAAGCATTACTATATAATTCATTTGTTCTCTCCTGGGAGATTCTTAAGTTAAGCTAACATTAAGTTAACTGCATCGTGATGGCTTCCATTTAAAAATACGAGTTGAACATTTTTGCTAAGTTACCTTACATTATGTTAACGTTAAATGAAAATTATGTTGATCATGATCCTGGTTATATTTGAATCTTGAATCTAATATTTTTTTTAAAGTTCGAATATGTTTAAGGATTTGAAGAGTTTGAAGGAGTTATCTCTACTTATAACAATGAAAACAATCTCAATTTAAATTTTCTTTATTACTATGTTTTGAGAGAATAATACTATGGTGACATAAATCAATAGCTTTACTTTGATAAAAATAAATTGCATATAACTGACCCTGTGTAGTCATTGAGGGGCAACATGCCCCAGAAACTCTTATATGTTAGGAACAGGAGTGAGAGTCTATTTTTTGAATGGTGAAAAGTATGCTCATGTATTATTTTCTTGAATATTAAAAAAAATTAAGAGAGAAAAAGGTTTATTAGTTACAAACATTTATTTTTATCCAACTTTTTTATAAAAATTATTGACAACAAACTGTTCACATGCTAGAAGATATAAGCCAGCACGGGACTGAAAATGTTGGCATAGCCTTTGATAATAAATTTTAGAATTCCATTAGAGCCAGTACATTTTTACGAATTCAATTTTTAATAGCAATAGAGACATTCCATAGTGTAGTGTGACATGGATACAAAAGGCTAGTTTCATTAATAGAACAAGGTGGAATTATAAATGGAATCAAAAGTGGGTCCCGAATTCATTGGCTTCTAATAAAGGATGTGGTAATATCACCATAAATTTCTATGTTAGACAGGAATACTTTATTTACTAGATTATTTTGGAAATATACCCAAAAGTCTTTGGGTTTGCTTTTGAGAATATTTTCAAATGAGTTCCTCCAATTGGCTATATCCACTGATAATACCTTTTTTTTTAATAAGTTACAAAATTGAGAAAGATATAAATAAAATTTTCTATATTGGTTTTAAAAAAATGTATTCTTTTCTTGCTATAAAATTTAAATGAAGAGGAAAACCTATTAGGATATTTACAGGATTTATGGATAGTAATTTTAGGAATATGAGTATTTTAATGAGAATTAATTTGATTGAATTATTTGTAGCAGAGTTAACATCAGCAATTAAATAAACATAAGACGAGTCAGCATTGGCCAGATTGTTGTGAAGATTGAAATAACTACCATGAGTGCCGGGAGTGTAGTCGGCAAAAGTAGTGGGGGTAGCATTATTTTATAGTAATAGGTACATCCAATTCAATAAGCAAAGGAGGTTGAGATATGTCAGTATTTACTAGTGATTTAAAGATAAGTGTTACTTAAGAGTGGTGACAATTTGCAAAAAGGTCTTAATTAAAAATTGAAAGGATGATAGAAGGGCCAAGGCCGTACCCTTCTATCCTCCTTTCATTGTTTAGTTTAATAAAGCTGTTTGGCGGCAGTTTTCCTTTGTTCAAAATCAAGGTCTAACGGATTAGAATTACTACTGTCAATTCAATTATATTGTTCTAATCCTATTAATATATTTCTTCGATTATAAAATACAATTGATTGTAAGACACACCTTAATTTTTCAGTATCACCAACAAAAAAAAACCCACTTTGATTCTAAGAAAATAGTTAAACGCTAATATAAAATATCTTATACCTAAGAAATAATATTAGTAAAATGAATTCTTGCCTAATTGCTTGGAAATGTATAGTAAGACAGTGTAGACACACTTTACAATAATGTAAAGTAAGTGATGATGAAGGAAGCCAACCTGAATGTTAGGTTAGGTTTATATAGAAACAAACACTTTTAAATTAACCTTCCTATTCTTACAGTATGGTCAAGCGATTAAATACCCCATGTTTTAAATTGTGTGTACAAAAGAGCTGAACCTAAACTCCTGGTAAGGGTAACATAATGACCTAACACAGCAAAGTCAAGCAGTTACTCCCTTCTTGTCTGTTGACCCAGGTGGAGCAGGACACCGGACAGTCCATGGCAACGCTGGAGCGCATTGACAACATCAAGACGGAGCTTCAAGCGGCCAAGCAAGCTCTTCATGAGGCAGACAACTGGATCATACTGGCGGCTGATTTGGAGGAGGTAGGTCACTATGTTTGATACTCTCTCTTTCATTAAGGATGTGCTAAGTACACCTTTTCAAATCGAAGCAAACTCAAATCGAATTCATGAAATATTCTTAAAGCCAAATACAAGTTCAAATATTTTTTTGTTATAATTCTCTTCACATTGTGCTTATTTATAAACTACCTGTATACACTAAAATCATTTAGAAAATATTTTATTGCACAATTGTTAGTAACATTTACTTCAAAGCTGATAAATCTACTTTTCATAACATGCCATTTAATGACTTCAAATTGTTTCATATCAATTTTAATTAGTAATAACCATAAACATCTCAGAATGGTAATAATTAAACATAAATGATTATATCATTTGTCAAAACTTTTATCGGTGAATCTTTGTAACTGCCAAAGTCAGTTTTTTTTTGAAGCCGAGACAAAGCTGTTTTTTTTTGGTGATTAGGCATTTTTCACTTCACTCAAGTTCAAATTGAGTATGTATGAAAACATGAAGTTGTTTTTTTAGTTTGAGTAATATAGTTAAATAAATATTTGTACTAGAAATAATATATGCAAATAGCCTGTACAGTGATAAAAATACAGCTGAGCTTATAAATGCTTAGAATTAATAATGATTGTGAGCTCTGAACTACACATTTCCTGGTTTATTAATATCCAATTGGGGACAGGTAACAGAACAAAGCTCAAAAATTGCACTTTATCTGAGCCAGCCACTTGCTCTTTTTGCACATTTAATGCTGTAAAATCAACATTTGCTGTAAAAATAACAAAACCAATTTCAAAATAATTTATTTTTGTCCCTTGAAGTGAATTAAAAATGGGACCCTTCAATCATTATGGCTATTGAACCAGCCTGTCGGATACCCAGACAATTGAATGATTGTGAGCAGGTATTCGAATCTGGCGATATCGAGAGTATATCGGCAAAACTCGTCAGCATGCAGCAGTCTCTCCTCATCTTAGCCAATGTGCCGGACTACGAGGACAGGAAACTGCAACTGGAAGGTCTCAAGAACAGGCTGGAAGCCATGGCAAGTCCTCTTCTAGTACAGGCGTTCACTTCCGGTTCTATTGGTGAGTATCTGCTATAATGACCTCAACAACTCTACAGTATTCAATTATTACTACACATTAAATATCAAGATCTACTATGACTCATGTGTGTAAAAACTTTTCAGTCCCTTTTTAAAGGATTTTGACTAACTTTCAGGCCAAATATTTATGACATTGTCAATTTTGGATATTGTAAAAGTCACTGTAGCAGTAAACCAATTCTACTCTACATAGTTTCAATATACATGTCAAATCATAAAACACCTGTATGTTCACAGTGTGCTTTAGTGTAAGTTTATGGCAATATGTCATCATTACCATTATTAATTTCTAACACCTCTCACTCATCCAACCTCTCCTTGTGGACATTACAGATGAACACTCTTCTTTCCATGTACTTTGTTGTATTATATTGCCAACTTATTCCAGGTCACTCAAAAATCTCTTCTTCACTAATATCTTGTGTAACAAACAAAAACATTTGCCTAAATACTAAGAGCTAGGATGTATTCACTATTATACAACTTCAAATCTCAAATTTGAATCTTCATTCTAGTTACAAGTCTCAAATCAGCATCATGGAAAAACTTCTCTCTCAGCCATGCGTCTCCATTCCGCTCCTTTAGCTTCCATATTCTTCTGCGCTTGGTCTATCCATCTTCTCTGTGATCATCCAATAGGTCTTCTACCCTTATCTTTTTTCTGTAAGACTTTCTTATGCATTATGTTCTCCTCCTTTCTTATGAATGTAGGCATGAGGGGAGAGGGATTTCCAATCCATCCCTAGTATAGCCTTGAAACACACCACAAACAAATGACGACTAATATAGTATGCTGTTATCATGTGTCCAGCAGCTGATGATAACACTGGATGCTTGTCGGTCGTTCTCACCAAATCTTTGTTTCAGAATGGGGAATCCCAGGTGATTTGCCTGGTTTTTAAAGTTACTTTTTGATTGGTGGAATCTATGGTGTGACATTTTCGTTCTTTGATTGGGTGGTTCTAGAGACAGTATTTTAATTGAATTTTAATTATTTTTTTTTACTTTTTATATCTTTATCTACGGAGTGTCAGTTTTTGTTCAAATGTGCCACCCCTTCTGGCATGTAAAAGTTTCAATTATTCAAATTTAATCATCAAAGCATTAAAAGGACATCTATTTTCTCCATTTTAAATGCTATTTTTTTTAATTTTGAAGGGCACTTATAGGGGATGCCCCCTATCCCCTCCTGAGGACTTCGCCACCCAGAACCCCCGCTATGACGTCTACACAGCATATTGTAAGAAAAATTTCAGGTTTCTGAATTGTCTCGTATTTCAATAAATAATATTTGGCAGCCCTATAACTTTTAAACCACCCCTAATTAATTCGTTCTTTATCCTATCTTTTCTTGTTACAATCTCAATGTCTGTTAGGAACCTCATTTCTACTGTTTGCAATTTACTTAAATCTCTCTTTGTCCATGTCCAGGTTTCAGAGTCATATGTCAATAATGGATAATAATTTGCATTATAGGTGACCTGGCGGTCTAGGAGTTAAAGTGTCAGACTTCTATGCTGGCGGCCGGGGTTCAATCCTCGGTCCCGGCAAAGATTTATCTGATTACCAAACCCTTCCTTCACCTCTGACAAGACATCTTGTGAATGTGAGGAATGCCAGGCCTCCACCGTAGTTCGGATTCCACGTTAAACTGTAGGTCCTCCATTTCATCTCACAATCACCCTACCATTACACATTAGCGTAAGTGCGTATAACCCGAACGGGTAGTAAGACGCGGTGCTAATAATAATAATAATAATAATAATAAAATAAAAATATGCATTATATAACAAAGTTTTGGCCTCTTTTCCTATATGCCATAGCCAGATTATATCCTTAACTACATGGTAGAATTGCCCACTCTTACATAGTCTTTATGTGAGGAATGCCAGGCCTCCACCGTGGTTCGGATTCCACGTTAAACTGTAGGTCCTTCATTTCATCTCACAATCACCCTACCATTACACATTAGCGTAAGTGCGTACAACCACGAACGGGTAGTAAGACGTGGTGCTAATAATAATAATAATACATAGTCTTTATCTTATTTCCTCCTGTATCTTACCATTTGCGGTAATCATACTTCCTAGATAGCAGAAATCTTCCACCTTCTTGAGTTACTTTCCAATGATTATTACTTTTTTCATGGTTTGTGTTTCTGGCCACCTTCATTATCTTGCTGTTCTCTACATTCATTTTCAATCCATATCATCCCATTGCTATTGTCCATTTAGTTTTCTTTCCAAGTCCTCTTCCGAGTTCTCCCAGGTCATGACATCAGCCGGGTATGCCATCACCGTCAGTTCCCTTGGGTTTCTATGATTCTGTACTTGAGCAATAATTTTGTCCATTACGATATTAAAAAGGATTGGTGATAAAACGCTTTCTTGTGTCACCCTCCTTTCTGTTTGGAACCAATCAGAGTGTTTATTTTCTATTCTACACAATTTTCACACTTATCATATATGCTCCTCATTTGTTCCACGACCCTTTCACCAAATCCCCTTTTTCTTAAATCTATTTCTCTTAGTACTTTGTCATAACCATTTTTTTATGTCATTGAAGGCTATCATGGTATCTTTACCATACACCCATATTTTTTCAATGATCTGTCTTCAGTAGAAGAACTGTGGATCTTCCTTGCCGAAATATGCATTGTTCTTCACTTGCTGTTTCCTCTATTATTCGCTTAACGTTTTGTAGGAGTAATTTTTCATATATTGTCAGACAGTGGCACAGCAATGTAATCCCCCTGTAATTTTCACATTTTGACTTGTTCCCTTTCTTATGTAAGGGCACAATAACCCCATTCCTCCAATCTTCTGGTATTTTTTTTCTTTCCATACTGCCCGAATCACTCAGTATTATCACTGTAATCCCATAGCTTCTGCTGCTTTTATTATTTCCACCGTTAATTTTTCAATTCCAGGTGAGTTTCCATTCTCTCACTGCTATCTCTAGGTCTCGCAAATGAAATTCATCTACCTCTTCTTCTGTAACTACTGTTTCTCTCATCTCACCTACACTAATTATTCCTTTTCCCTCCAATAATTCCCTAAAAGAATCTTTCCATGTTTTCAGTACCTCCTCTTCTCTCCACTGGACTTCTCCATCTGTATCCAGTAATCTAGTCAACATCTCTCTAGGCTCTGTCTTATTTTTAACTGTCCCATATAATAAGGGTGTGTGAAGGCCACTTTTTAAATGTGAAGCGAAGTCAAAGTGAACCTTGAAACTTGTGAAGAAAAGTCGAAGTCGAAGCTGTTTCTGTTGTTGTCACTTAAGGCTACTTTTAATTTCTAAATTAATTATTTTTCTAGATCTTGTAAGTAATAAGGACCAGGAAAATTTCCTTATTTTTTACCTAAGGACTATATTAATAATTAATGCACATAGGCTTACTGATAAGCTTAGTAACTTATCAATTAATATTTAATTTTTACTTACATTGTGAAGTTTATAATATTATTTTGCAAACGTTACATATGCATGTCTTTTTATCTGTATTTTTCTGATAATAATTATAAATTAAATTCCGTTTTTGGTCATTCTCACCAAGATTTCTCCTTTGCAAACTTAATATTTTCTCCTGCTACTTTGGTGAGACGTTTCAATTTTTCATACTTCTCTGCTGTTTTGTCTTAAAACCACTCTCTCCATGCTTTGTTTTTCCTTTTATAGCCTCTGTTATCCGCTCATTCCACCATGGCGTTTCCTACTCCTACCTCTTTATTTGTGTTTCCACATGTCCTTTCTACTGCTTTTTATATTCTTTTTCTGAATCTTCTTCATTCTTCTTCCACTGTTCTTACATCAACCTTGGGCAACCCAATCTTTACTGCATCCTGTATTGCTTCTCTCATACCTCTATCTGCAAGTTTCCAACACTTGATTCTAGTCATTCTACTGCTCACCACTTTGCCTAGTTGGAGTTTCTTGAATTCTGCTACGATCAGTTTGTGGTCTCCTAGATTTACACTTGGTATGACCTTTATATTTGTTAATTTTAAATGTAGGTATTTGGATACCATTATGTAGTATATAAGACTTCTATGCTGACTATTCCAGTCATAGCGGGTGAACTTGTGACTATCTCTTTTCCTAAGCCATATGTTACCTGTGACCAGATTGTTCCTCTGCACAGGTCCAACATATCTCCTACTTCCTTATTTCTTGGTCCTACTCTATGACTTCCCATGCTCTCTTGGTACCCTTTCTTCTCTTTTCCAATCTGAGCGTTTAGGTTCTTTTGCCCTTGATTTATATCTCCAGATCCTGCATGAATTTCTCTTTCTCTTTATCAGTGCAACCAGTCTGGGGGGCATGCACTCGGATGAAGTCTGTTACCTCCCCATCCAAAACTATTGACAGTTTTATTACTCTTACATTTATATATTTGGCATCAGACCTTTCCTGCCAGCCTCTTCTATAACACCACTGCCACACCATTATACCCCCCCCCCCCCCCCCCCCCCCCCCCCCC
>CABEEJ010002060.1:22275-97447 GCA_901482245.1 Timema douglasi
CCCCCCCGTCCAGCTATCCAGACCACCACAATTTGCACCCCTGGCCCATTTACTTATTTCCATTTTGTTTCACATAATCCCAGTAGTTTTATTTTACTGTCCCTCATTACTGCTGCAATTTCTTGTTATTTTCCCTTTAGTGATACATAAGGTTGTTGCTTGGTGGATTTATTCTTTCTGAGGCTGTTTCTAATTTTGGAAGCACTCCTACATCCACTATCGGCTAGCTGTCTTTTTCAGAGTTAATTGTTAGACCTCCATGACTACCTTGGCGTCACCAGGGACAAAGTCTCCCTTCGTACTTCACTCAGACAAGCATTCCCCTACTTTAGCAGTTGCCCACAATGTGGGTGAGGGGTTGGACTTTGAGAGACACTGTTTTCTAAGACTCGGGATTTCCAATATGTAGATTAAATGAGAACTTGGATTTAAGAAAAAGTGACCCACATCGGTGGCCTAGTTAGCTAACTCGCTAGTTTCCTGTTAAGCTAGACTGCCGAGAACAGGGAGATCGCGGTTAAAATCTCGGTCTGGTGAACTGGGAGGAGGGGATGGGTGTTACTAAATGGTTTTCCACTCTCCCTCCGCAAAAATGCAGGTTCACTTCCTCTAATTTAAACCTTCACAATTACTAACCCACTAGTGTAATTAATACTTAAGCATATAACCCAAAAGGATAGTAAAACGCGGTGCTAAATAAATAATAAAATTAAAATTGGATCTAACACATCTCTAGTTATCAAACAACACATTAATCACACACTTTTGCAGAAAATAATCTCTTTGGAAAGTTCATCAAAGAGGACAAATAAAGGAATCCTATGAATTGACAAAGGGAATTCATTTTACAACATAATCAATTATTTTACTAATGCCATAGAGTAAGTAATTTAAAAGATATGATAAGACTCTGAAATGAGGAAATTAAAATTTATTGGGGATGAGAAATTTGAAATTAGACTACAAAAAAGTAATAATAAATTAAATTACATAAAGAAAATTAGATTGGAAAAATGGTTGAACAAATTTTATGGAATTAAGATGTAGGCACAGCTAAAATAACACTAAAAAAAGTCGAAACAAGTAACAACCCATGTAAAAATACAAATTCAAAATTATATTTGATGATTATTAACTTGATAATATGAAGTATATCATATTGTAGAAATTGTAAGAAATATTTAGTATTATTAATGGTATTAGAAAAAGTTTTCATTTAAGGAAATGAATTTATTTTTGTTGGATCAAATGAAACAACAAAAATTTATCAAGTAAAAACATTAATTATATAACAAGTAGAGATGGGTTGAATCCACTATTTCTCAAATCCGAATCATAGCAAATTGTTTGACATTTTAATGATTTACAAATAGACATACATTATGCAATATAGGCCTAAACTGTAAATTAAGATTTATTTCAATCATGTTTTCAATTTTAATCAACCCCAACCACCCCTCACAAAATACAGGTTAAAATCCAGCCAAATTAAACAATCTGGATTCATATTAATGTTTAAAATTCAAATCAATCAAAATTTGAGTGTCTTCTAGTTATTTTTAAAAGTTGTGTTAAAATGAGTTAAGCTTCTAAAAAAACATGTGAAATAAACAGATTAGGCCTAGTTATCTTTTGATCAACTTAAATCATCATTGAGGGATTATAATTTATTTGATTAAGATAGCAAAAATAAAAATACAAACGGATATTTTTAATAAAGACTAAAATAACATACTTAACAATTAAACATACATTGGAAATAGTGAACTCAATAATGCCCAAGTATGTTTTATTATTATTTTCTTTTATATCATTTATCTATCTTTGTGTAGAAAACAAGAAATATATTCGATTCTTGTGATATATATATTTTTGAGAATACATTCTATTTAAAACACAAACATATTTTCAACTACAATATGTTTATTCCCATTTTATAAGGCAGGACTACGTTTGAATATTTTTACAATTACTTCAATAACATATTTAAAAAAATAAACTCTTAGTTAAAATTAATTTAAAAATAAATAATGAATTAGCAAGCAAGAGCACTTACTAAGTAATTAGATTACCTGAATCAATTTTAAGCTAACAATCGACATACAATATGTAGGCCGGTAGGAATTAGGGATGGGAAAAACTGCTCCTTTAGTGGAGCTGGAGCAATCTGTTACTGCTCCACCACTGGACCTTTCTGTCACAGTGACAGTATTCGTACCTACTTCAAACCTAGTTTCTTTTAGCACCACGTCTACTGCCCGTTCGGGTTATACGCATTTATACCAATTACGCCAATGTGTTAGGGATGAAAATGGTCGATTCAAGAGGAATTGCACCCACATTTGTTTGGAATGAGAGTTAAAAAGTTTAGCAAAAATCATTCTCAGTGTACCCAACCGGAATCAAACCTCAATCTCACTGTCATCGGCAGTCCATTCTAGTGCAAGAGTGAAGCCAGAGACCAGAGGCTGGCAATATTTTTGATAATGTGGACTTTATGGGTTTTTAAAAAATGTTTGGCTTATTTGAAAGAAGTAAAGCAAAATAAAGTTCAATTTTACATTTCCCAATTAGTAATTAGCTATTAAGTCCATTTTTTTAACAAATTGTTTGCTAAATATTTTGTGGGGTAAATAAAATCAGTCAATCAATAGATTGCTGACCCTTGCCTTAAATCATTTGATCACCAAGGGGGTCCCTTCAATGTCACTCATCAACGTAACAATTTATTGTGAGAATATATTACATACTGTGCTTGTATTGTGGAAATAATGTTTTGTACTACGAAAGCTTTCCCCTTAAAAACTAATTTGTGACTCCCCAAACCAACTCTAAGCTAGGCCTATACAACCAATAAGTAGGGTTGCGCCGGACCTGATCTCAGCACTCTGACAAGAATACAAAGCATCCACTTCCTTTCTACTGTACGACTGCTCCAAAATATATCCGCAGCATAAAGGAACAAGGTTGCCCCAGACCTGTTTCAGCACTGCCTGCGACAGAGAGACGAGGAACGAGTTTACTCCAGACCTGTTACAATGTGTATTTGATCCGTGGACCAGTGGCAAAAAGGAACAGCTCCTTTCGTCTGTCAGGAACAGGTTGTGAATGTGACGTCAGTGGAGCAGTGACAAAAGAGCAGGCTGTGATTTCACAACCCATCCCTACCTGGCAGAAGAAGCGTGAACTACTAATCTAAGATGTCGCATGTGTTATTGACATTGGGAGAGCAACGAGGTGTAATTAATTCTTTGTAGGCAATAGGAAACAGCACGAGTGAAATTCATAGTAAAGTGTTATGCATGTATGGTGATGATTGTCAGGACTGCAGCAACATCTTCAGATGATGACGGCCAAGTTAATCTAGCTGATCAGCCACGTTCTGGTCGACCAGCAACCACTTCCACACCGCCCAATGTTCTAGGCATTGAGCAGGCAATTTGGAACATGCGGCGGATCCATCTGTGAACCTTGGCAGGACAGTTCAACCTTTCGTATGGTACAATGTACAACATTGTGCATGAGAAATTGAAATTTTCAAAAGTCATTGCCCATTGGGTGTCCAAGAACCTGACAGAAGAGCTGAAGTGCCAGAGAATGATGACATCCCTGGACTACTTGATGCATTACGCTGAAGAAGGGCATGTCTTTCTGGAAGGTTCTAATGACTGGCGATGAGTCCTGGGCATACCACTACACACCCAAAACAAAGGCCAGTATGGTGTGGAAATCACCCCATGTTGTTGACATCGAAGAAATGTGAAAAAATGTCCTAGTGACAGTGTTCTGCTGGGACATGCTGGTGAAGCTCCTTCCACACAGGACCACTATGAACTCTATAACCCACACTACAACATTGGTAAAGATGTGTTGTGCCCTTAGTGACAAACACCTTAACAGAGACGCTGCAAATGTTTGACTGATCCATGACAATGCTCACTCCCATGTTGCGGCTTCTGTGTGTGGAAAAATTCAGCAATTTGGTTAATAGGTGCTCCAGCATCAACCATACAGCCCAGACCTGGCCCCTTTGGACTTTCATCTGTTCAGACCAATGAAGAAATTCCTGGGTAAATTGTGCGCTACTTTTCGATTTGCCCTGTTATAAACAAGTAAGAAAACATATAGTAAATTATTTAGAATAATTGTTTGATATAATGAGAATGGATGTTACCTAATATAAAACAGTTCACAGTAAATCATACATGCAGTGAGAAGAGATTTTTTTAAGTTGATGCATTAATTATTTAAGGTTCATGTATATTTTATGTAGAAATGTTTCAAAGTCTTATATGCAGATTATAGTCCCTTGCTCCTTGGTATCAAATGTGATTTTTTGAACACCTAGTAGAATATCACCTTATAAATCTTAAATAATTGACTACATCAACTTAACATATTTTTTTTCTCTCCTCTCACTACATGTTTAACTTTTGTTGTGACACGTATGAAACGTTGCACCCACTTCAACATGGTTGCCCCTGTGATCTTTCGTTTCCGCTGTCCTGCAAGGCCGTTGCGCCACCGGCTGATGACTCTGCAACCCTAATAGCATGAGCTTGGCTCTACAGTTTCCGCCACCTTCCAAAGCACAGGTGATCCTGCTACCACAGAATGTTGGATCCTGGCTTACAAACCTTTCGTAGGACCAGGCTGCCGCATCTCTTGAAACTAAGTTTGTGGGAGGCCTACGGAGTGGCAGATTGGAGCAAGCAACCTCTTCTACTGTGAGACTGATCGCACACTGTGCAGGCATGAGCAGAACCAAGTGCAAGAGTCGAGTGCTGGGATTGGGTTGCGACAGCCAAATTTACCAGTGTTTGAGCCAGGGCAGCACCTGGCTATATTGGTGAATTAGCATCAAATAAATATTCTCGGTGGCAGTGCTAGACTGTACTCATCTACCAATGTCATGTAAGCACAGGAACTTCGGGCCTACCCGCTATATCTTTTTGCCATTATTACAACCATATTGTTAGGACAGTTTTTCTGCCAAATTTAACTTTCACACTGGATTCTTTCCATCTAACCTTTTAAACTTGAGATATTTACATGGTGAATGATAAGGTTATTTTTTGGGCCTCTCCCATAATTAAGTGACTTTGGGCTTCACCTTCTAGATGTCTACAGTTTATCTTTTAGTATTTGAATACTTAAATGTTGTTGCATAATGTTGTTTCTGGCCTTCTCCTATTTAACATTTTGCAAGTTAGTATTAATTCTTCTGATCTTCTCTCATGATACATATTATATTAATTCTGGGATTAACTTGTGATTGTTAAAGTGGGTATGTGTATCGCTGTTTTGGGACTTCTCCTTGTAAATATCATGTTTGATATTGTTTGTTTATGAGCTTCTCTCTTTAATTATTATTCATTATTTGATCATGTTGGGTGCTTCTTGAGTTATATTTTGCAGTCAAATAGATGACACGTTTGTATTTTAATCCACCCAAGTTTTTATTTTTGTTTGGAGAATAAATTATTTGAATGATGATATTTTTCTTGCTTTGCATTAGAATTTGTGTTACCCTCCATTTTGTATTAATTGTAATCAACTCTAGATTAGGGCTGTGGTTACACGTAGATAAGTAACATTCATTCTTATTATATTTAATTATTCTCAATAATTTGTTACATGTTTTGTTACTTGTTTATAACATATTTTAACTTTTTATATCAGGTTGTTCCAACGTTTCCCATCCCAAGGGCCAAACCTGATCGTCAGTAGGATGCTTATATATAACACATATGTTTTTGGGTATAAGCTTTCAAATTTTACTGCCAAGTAAAAAATTTATCTACCCTTTCAAACCGGTTTTATGAGATATGTATACACAGACTTTCACAAACCAACTTAGCATTTATAAATAATAAATATTTATAGTTTATACATATTTTTACTAATCAAATAAATGCTTGATAAAATGCAATCATGATATTTTTAGATACTTTAAAAAAAATCATTAGTTAGTTTATATCTCCCATTGAAGTTTCACCTTAAATTTCCCTTTATAATACGGTGAGGGCCATATTTTTAGTGAGCGCAAGCCAGCAGTTGGGCCACACTGTGAGATAATTTATATTTTTACTTGAAAACTTTTGGTGTTTCATGTTTCATAATATTCAATAAAAATAAATCAATTTTCTTAAATAATAACTTTTTCTAATACCAATAAGAATACAGGGTGATTCACTCAAGACTCAACAACTATTTTTTAACTAACTCATGATTGGAAAGACACATTTGAAACATTATTGTAAAACATACCTTGGCCCATAACAAGTAGGAATGTCTCATAGAAGACGCTGGAAGTGTCCACCACCAGCATCCAGACACATATTCACCCGTTGTTACTTATTTGCGAATGTGCGATGTAATGTCAGAACGTTGATTGCAGAAATCTCACATCTGATGTGTCGCAGTTCTTCAATTACCTTGGCTTGTTGGCATAAACAGTGCCTTTTACAAGTACCCAGAGAAAGAAATCTGGGGGTATCGAATGAGAAAACCTAGGTGTCCACAGGTCCTTTGAGATAATCCTGTCCTGGAAAAAGCTGCAAACTTCTGCCATGCTGCTATCGGAGGTGTGGCAAGTTGTACTTTATTGTCAGAAGTAGCCATCTGCAAGTTTATTATCATCCAGCTGGATTAAAACTCATTAAAAAATTTCAAGTATTGGTTGGTATTTGCCATGTCTTCAAAAAATATTGACCCAGTGATACGGCGACATAACACATCACACCAGACACCAATTTTTGCTGGATGCAATAGTTCTTCAAGAATGGCTTGGGAACTATCACTGAAACACAACTGTGTATTTTGTGAGTTGACATAGCCAGGTAAATGGAACCTAGCTTTGTCAGTAAACCAAATAATGTCCAACAGGGTGAGGTTTTCCGCAAAAAATTGGGCAAATAATTGACAATACTCCAGTCACTTTGCTAGATCGAGTGGCTGTAACTCACGAACAACTGTAATACGGTACAGCTTATTCTTTGCTTGTTTGGCAGGTCAAATACAATCATCTAATCTCGTGAGATAGCCTCTGAAGAGATTTTTTGTAGGGATGCCAATAACTTTTGCTTCACATCCTCCATTGTGTCCTTCATCTTAGGCTGTCTGCTCACATGCTGACCCGCCATTTATTTTCATATTCTTCGCTAAGTTCAAAATAATGGTGTATGCCTACAAAATGTATTCAGAAACTCCTTCTGACATTGAAGGAACTGGTCAACCACTACTGGTGCACAATGAACACACACTCTTCAATTGAGTAAACTATCTTTCTTCCACCGACTTACTTACACTCTCTGGCGTTACACACTCCCCCGCTAATGTCTAGACCAGTGGTTCTCAACCACAAGAGGCGAGAGCCTCGGGAGTGGTCCGCGAGTCAAAGTGCCCACCCAAAAACAAGCAAAATTTGAGTTACAACTTGCCTCTCTCGTGGATATTTTCTCTCATTTTAATCACCTACATTTGCTGCTACAGGGTTCTGGAAATGAAAAATTGGAAGGTGTTGCCAACATTTTTGTGTTTGTAGACAAACTTCGTGCATTTCTATGCACAATTGATCTGTGGATTGACAAAGTTCAAGAGAAAAACGTCAGCATTCGATGTTGAAAGCCCTTGCTGACAGCAAAAACCACACTACCACCACAGATGAGGTCTAACATAACTTTTGTCACTTACAAATACTCAAGGACGAATTCACACGCTATTTTCCAGAGTATAGCAAAAATGAAAGTGAATTCATTAAGAAACTTGAAGTGATACTGTTTAATTATCTGATAATTGCCCCGTGATTGAGTACTGATTAAAGCGGTACAGTATTTTGATAATATAATTGGTATTTATAGCCCCGTGATCGAGTACCAATTGAAGAGTTTCGTTACGGGCCCCATGTTTGGACGCCAATTGAAGTGGTACAGTTTAATTATCTGATAATTGCCCCGTGATCGAGCACTAATTAAAGCGGTATGTATTTTGATGATATAATTGATATTTATAGCCCCGTGATCGAGCGCCAATTGAAGAGTTTCGTTTTATGATATAATGTAATAAATACACATTTATGAAGTTTACATTCTTTTAGTTCAAAATCTCTGTTTATTTCAAGAGAAAATAGATCATGTCGTCGACAAACTACATACGCGGCCGATAGCACGATTGTAGGGATCGCGGACAGGAGTTACAGTCCGACTGCATCAAGGACTGGTCTCCTAGTGAGGTTCTATTGCCCCATCTTTCGCATATATCTATTGCTCACGGAAGCTTCTAGAAAAATAGAATATTAAAAAAAAATGTGGATGGAGGTAGAATGTTCGAGAACAGGAAGCTGGCTCAAATTACCGTTTAGAAATGCATATCGTTGATTCGAGAAGAGGAAGTTATTTTTTAAAAACTTTTAAATTGTCATTCTGACTCTACTGGTGCTACGTCATGCACTCTGACATAATTTATAGTGGCTCTTGTGCCTTCTTGGAAGAAGAAGTGCTTTAAGCACCACTTAATAGATTGTATTATTTAAATTAAATTAAATATGTTTGTAAAATTAGGACAAGATTATTGTCAATGCTTTCAAATATCCTTTCGGGTCAAATCAGGTACATTACAAACTAAGTCGAAATCTTTTCATTGTAAAGCCCAAGGACCTTCCTGATGAAATCTTAGAAGAGATGACCGAACTTCAAAATTGTAGTAACTTCAGGGACTCATTTGAATCGGTTGTAAACATGGAACAGTTGTGGTTTAAGAATGTGATATCTTACCCACATATTCGGCGAGCTGTTTAAGGCATCTGATGGTGTTTTTGACAATCTTTTTGTGTACTTTACTTGGACTTTACTTTTAATCAAAAACAAGTAAAGAAATCAGCTGGACGCAAGCATTGACATGAGATTAGCCTTGAGCATGAAAATATCCCCGAGAATTTCCCGATTGGTGAAAAAAATTAAAGCTCAAAAATCACACTGAAAATCTTAAGAAATACAGTGAGTTAAATTTACTTTTTATTTAATTTAACTTTCTAACATGCTTTTCAAATATATTTTCTTATGAAAAATGTATTGTAAATTTTGGGATTTCTAGTAATACTAATATAACAATAATAACACCAACACCAACAACATTTTAACTTAGTTGCCTCAAGTTCCTAGGCTAGGGGAAGAATGTTGACTGGGGCTAGGGGTGGGGGAGGAGAGTGGTCTGCGTTCTATTCAATTTTTGGACTTAGTGGTCCGTGGCCACCGTAAGGTTGGGAACCACTGGCTTGGACGGATTATTTGTCAATGCAGCACCCAGCTGGCAGGAAGACATCATTTGTCATGAAATGAAGAACCGTTTCGTTAGTGTTTCTCGCTCATCTTACATTCCACATATTATTAAGTGTTCAGTCCCGAGTGAATCATCCTACTATGTACTTCATACAATTTCTACAATTCAATAGATTTCATATTATAAAGTTTATAGTTAGCATCTATAAATTTCACTATTATTCTCACCTTATATTTTTAACTTATTTGTTTTATTTTAGTTGTGACTATATTTAAATTCCATAAAATCTGTTCAATCAAATTCTCAATCTAATTTTCTTTATGTAATTGAATACATTCTTAGTTCTTACTTTTTTATAATCTAATTTTAAGTTTCTCATGCTTTTGTAACCCAATATATTTCAATTTTCTCATTTCCTAGCCTTATCATATCTTTAATAACATTCCTTACTTTTCTATTAATTTTAGAATGATTTCTAAAATGTTAAATATATGAAGCCTAGAATTTTTTTGGTCACATTATTATTAACAGTAATCATACTTAAATTAGGTTAATATCAAGATGACAAGATCACAAAAGATGTGAATTTGAAATATTTGGTCACTTATTAATTAAATTTATATTGTTTTTATGGGCCTACAGAAATGTTGATTTATAATGTATTATTTAAGAGAAGATTCAAGGGCAAAGCCTACACACTTAGCAGAAAACTGTAGGCCTTGCCGTTCTATCCTATAATTCATTTGCGACCTTAGTTTACTTGTATAGCAGCTCAAGCTCAAAATATTACTAGAAGTAGTCCCTATTATATCACTACGCCAACAGCTGACATCTATCACTTTGGATAAATGTAATGAAAACCGATGGTAATATATTAATGTGCTAGTTAACTACAGTAATAATCTAGGTCAATATTATTTATATAGTTATTTGAGGTCCGACACAAAGCTTAGTTATTGTTCTATTCCACTTAAAAAAGTAAATATTTAGACCACTTTCACAAAACATTCTAACGAACATAACTTCAAAATGGTGACCGATGAATTTAAAATATGTGGTTATACATGACGATAAATAAGTTTTTTTAAATGATGCACCCACACAGTAGATGGAAATATTTTATTCACTTAAATATTTAGAAATATGATAAAATAATCATAAAATCATGACAAGTACTTTCTCTTGTCCAAGTAAATACGATGCCTGTATTAAAAGGTATTGATGTGTGCATTATATTACACATAATCAATAACGTTCCAAAACGAAGAATAAGTACTTTTAATTATGTGTAAAATATTGTTTCGATTTGGATGAAAAGAAATTATTAAAACAAATGAAATAGTATGAGAAAACTTAAGTTTATGTTATTTTAAATGTAAAATATAACAGGTAATTAAAAAACTTTACATTTATAACAAAACAGTGATCTTTTACAAGTGTTGGCAACCCAAAACCTAAACATATGATTTTCGAACTGTCATCCAGGTAAAAAACCGTTTGGCACTATTTTCCTTTATAATAATTTAAGATTTAGGAGTCAAAGTATGTTCTAGTCAAATACAATTCCAGCCCTGAAAATTGTGTCATAGGAAAGTAGAAAGCTGTTATAGGCAGTCTAGACACTTATCTATTACTGTCATGATATATTTTTTACTGTGCTTTTTGGTGACCTGGCGGTCTAGGGGTAAGGCTTCAGACTTCTATGCTGGCGGCCAGGGTTCAATCCTCGGTCCCGGCAAAGATTTATCTGATTACCAAATCCTTCCTTCACCTCTGACAAGACATCTTGTGAATGTGGGGAATGCCAGGCCTCCACCGTGGTTCGGAATCCACGTTAAACTGTAGGTCCTCCATTTCATCTCACAATCACCCTACCACTACACATTAGCGTAAGTGCGTATAACCCGAACGGGTAGTAAGACGCGGTGCTAATAATAATAATACTGTGCTTTTCAGGCATTTTTAATTTATTAGTTAATTTACTCTAATGGTTTCTCATTTTCTTACATTTTTAATTCTTTGAGCCTTTTATTTACAATGTTAAGTAATAATATATCACTATATCATATATATATATATATCTTATTTTCAGAGCAGTCTCGTGTCTTCGTGCGAATATTCACTTCTATTGATCGTTTGGCTCAGCTTCTTAAGTATTTCCATAAATGCCAAAAAGGTGGGCTCATCCAACAGTGGCGTAGTATCCTAGAGGCGGATCAAGACGAGAGTGTTACTGATTGGTTGCGCAAGTTTTATGATGCGCTACTCTCCAATTGGCATGAACAGGTTTGTAAATTACTAATGTAGTGCTTTTTTTTCTGGGTAAATGCGGGGATACACCATATCCCCACTTTTTTATTTAAATTAGATTTTAATTTAAGTATTAAAAATTGTATACATTTTGTTATATTTAATTCTTTGCATCAATCCTTGTTGCGTGAAAGAAAAAAGATCATTCACACAAAAAAATTAGGTATAATGGCAACAAATCTGCTATAATACATAGCATAGAGGTGGAGACGAGTGTATAAAAATTCCATTTTGTTTGCCAAGAAGCTTCATGAAGGATCTGGCATGCCTGTTGCCATTTGCCGTGATGAAACTCACTGAGGCGATAATCCACAACAGCCAGCAAGAAGTTGTGTGATCTGTAAGCAGTTGTTTGCCGTCATTAAGTAAGCAAACCTCTTTTGACTGTTAATGGAGCTTTATTGTGATGTAGGTTCATGACAATCTGCCAACTAACGTAAAACTCCAGTCTATTTTGTAATTAAATAGGCAAACACCACTGTACAAAAATATATGAGAAGATACTGGAAAAAAGAATAAGACATAAAATGAAAGGAAGGTGGAGAAAGGAACAGCATGGATTTAGGGAACAGAGTTAATCTTTGCATTATGAAAGCTGATGGAAAGACGGTATGGTTGATAAAGTTAGGAAAGTGTTAGAGGAGGCCAAAGTGGAACGAGTAGTTGTAAATTTTAATGGGAGTGAAAAGTATGTCTGAGGATAACAGGAGTTGTGTTAATACAGAGAGCAGGAGTATGAAGTGGTGTATGAATGGAGTGAAGCAGGGGAGTGCCCTCTCACACGACTTTGTCTAGTAGTAATGAAAATATTCATGATTAAAGTGGCTAGAAAACTCGCGGAGGAAAGAATAAAAGCCATGAGGTCTGCTGATGACTTTTAATGAGGGTAGAAGGAAGAAGAAGGCAGTACAGGAACATCTACAGGAATGGAATGAGGAAGTGAAAGTGTGTGGAATGAAATTTAGCATGGTGAATTGTGAAGTGATGGTAATGACAAGGAAGAGGACAAGGCATAGTATAGTAAAGCTATAAATTCGGAAGAAGTAGAGCTGAGAAAAGTACGGAACATAAATTATCTTGGAAGCGTGATTGAGGTGAAATGCGGAATTAAAAAGGATTTAATGGTAAGAGTACAGCGGGGAGAGTTCTATAGGTGTGTAAGAAACCTGCTATTGAAAAGAGAAATGCCCTTTAAGTGTAAGGAAGGGTTGTACAGAGTACTTGGTACCCATTGTCGGCACCATACACACTATAAAAAATATTTGGAAGAATGGGTGTGTCAAGTGGCCGACATACAGTAGCCCCATGGCTTCTTTGGTGCTGACTGACAGCTCACAGCTGACGTTTGAAGGTCAACATCTAGGTATATACCTAAATTTTGACCATCAGAAGTGACAGCTGCTAAACACATGTTTTTGCAGATCATATGGTTCGGCGTAGGCATACATAATTTGGTCTGGTAACTTTTCAAAGCCATCAGTCAGCACCAAAGAAGCCATGGGGCTACTGTAACTTGGACCAACTGCTAGACAAGTTCAAGTATAGGAGTACAAAGTGATAGACAACCAAGCGATCGACACGAGAGAACAAATCTGTTAAAAGACCAACTGCTAGACACCCAGAAACGACAGGGACCAAGTGATCGACACGAGCTGGACCATTTGATAGACAAGCTCCCATATAAGAGGACAAAGTAATAGACAGCCAAGTGGCCGATGCCGATACGAGAAGACCAATTGCTCGACAAACATAGAGATGAATCCAGTTAAGAGTGGCTCAAGTGACAGACAAGGTATTTCAAAACTAACAAAGTTATAACATGGTAGTAGTGGTTGAAATGACAGTTATGGACCACTTTCTCCCATAAGGTTAACATTGAAACACTACATTGAATGGGGTGGATCACTTTCTCCTCTATCCTAACCTAACCGGCTTTCAATTACACTAGAGTACCTTATGTCCCTGTATTTGTCGTTCTGCCCCTTGCAGCCCCCCTCCTCCCTTGAGTCTAGATTCCAGCTTCCATCCCATACTCTTCTCCCAGCCTTCATCCCCTTCTCTTACCATTTCCACCGATCGCTCTTCTACCCTCCTCCCAGACTTCTACCTCCTCCTACCCCTAGCCTTGATCTGCACAACTTCCAGTCCCCATCCTGTACTCTTACCTCCTTTAAGCCATATGACTTTCTGTATCCATCCTGAGCAAGAGGTAGTCTGGCTCAAACATGATGGTCTTGATCCCATTCAGCTCCAATCCATACTCTTACCACCCACCCCGCTTACCAGCCGGTCCTTAAACCTTGACAGTGTTGGTCTTGTACCTTAAATGATGTATCCATAATCTTACCACCAACTCCTTGATACCTGAAGGTCTAGATCTTGTACTTTAAACAATATGTCCGTCCTGCTTACCACACAACCCTCAAAATATTCTGAAATGGTTTGAAACGGTATGAAATAATTATGCATCATTCTCCACCCGACACTTAACATAAATTAAGTATTTTAGCTGTCAATATTTTATTGGCTAAGTAAGAATTTTTTTGAAGCAAAGTTGAAGCAGATGTTTGTTTCGAAGCCAAGTCGAAGTTTTGAGGCTTCGTACACCCTTAATGAAGTACATTTTAACTTATCACACTAGTAAAATATTATAGTGATTTAGTTTGAGGATTTGTGACACCTTAGCTCAGTTTGTAATGTACCTGATTTGCCCCTAAAGAATATGTGAGAGCATTGACAATAATCTCGTCCTAATTTTATAAACATATTTTATGTAATTTAAATAATACAACCTGTTACGTGGCGCTTAAAGCATTTCTTTTTCTAAGAAGGCACAAAAGCCACTGTAAATGATGTCAGAGTGCACCAGTAGAGTCAGTATGACAATCTAAAAGTCTTTAAAATAATAAAGGAAGAAGATGTCACCTTTGTGCATTGGATTCTAACCGCATTTTTCCTCTTTCCCTAGGTGGGCTTTCTTCATCAAATTTACTCTTAGTAGTTTATTTTTCCTTTTTCTTTAGTTGTATCAATTTCCTTTACTATAAAATTATTTAGCCATTGGGCCACCTCATTTTTTTACAAGTCTTGTAATTAGGGGGTCCAAGTTGCTATAAATAAATGTTCTCCTACTTGTATGTGCCGTGCAGGTAAAATGGTGTGGGCAAGTGTTCTCCAGTGTGTCTTCAGTAGGCACCTTGTTGGAACTGTATGCTGACGTGTTGGCGAGCCTTGATCCTAGTGTGAACATGTGCGTCGATGCCTCTTTGAAGCAGCAGGCTGATCAGCTGTCCTTCCTCATGGACCTCAAACAAATCACCAAACATTTTGCAACCAACCTGCATGCAGCCATTGAGGCCACCACACAAGGCAAGTCTTGGGAGACAGTTATACTCAAAGTTGGAAAATAAAATGGTATTTAGTTTCACCCACTATTGTTATAACAACTGCCCACTGTAATCTATGAGACTTGTTTATCTTAACAATGTCTTGTGAAGAGTATCGGATATGTAACCTCCTCCACTCTCAAATAGCCTCTTCCGTTTTTGGATCAAATATCTTCCTAAGCACCTTGTTTTTGAACACCCTAAATTTGTTTTCGTCACATAAAGTAAGATACCACGTTTCACACCCATAGAGAACAACCGGCAAAATTATTGTTTTGTTTATTTTGAGTTTTACGCTCCTTGACAGCAGGTGAGATGTTAACAACTTGCTGATTAATAGCATGTATTTCCTGACTTTTTTTTCCTTCCTAATTTCCATTCTAAAATTGTATTGATAGTTAAAATTGTTCCTAAATATTTAAACTCATTAACCCTATCAAATGAAAAGTAGCTCAAAGTAATCTCTCAATTATCGTCCCCAATCTTTGGGATCATATACTTAGCCTTTTCAGTGTTTACTTCTAAATATATTTCCATACTAGCCTCTAGTAAAATTTCTGCATTTCTTCCAACAACTTCCTTATTATTTCCCATCAAAGCTAACTCATCTCCATAACCTAATCGCCGCGTTGTGTTGTTTAATGTCAAACCTTCCCTACTCTCGTGCATCACCCTAATAACATACTATAAGGCAAGTAGAGAGCTTTGATAATATCGATATTGATTCAAATTTTTATTATTTGATTTGATAACTTGAACCAAACCAAATTAGAAAAAAAAACAACCAGATAAGGTTTTATTTAGGCTGTTGAAAATATTACATTCCATCCCATCCATGCCTAAAACATGTTAATATATTTATAATAACAATTATTGTGAGGTAAATTAAATGTTTGTTAAATATTATTACTGGGTTGACCGTAAAGTAACCAGATAGTTTCTCTCTATTTATTCACAGGTAAATCTATCAACAGGGAGGCTTTACTCTTGTTGGCACAATCCATTTATTTCCCTTTCATAACGTATGTGTCAAAATACTCTGGGTATGAACAAATTACACTGTCTCAACAGTTGTCAGCCCTGGAGTGCAACAAGGAAGATTTAATGGACACTGTTCAAGGTCTGGGCCAGTCTATACCTCGTGCCATGCTCATTTTAAATAAGGCGAATAAGAGATGTCTGCAATTCACCGAAGGTTGTGGCTATGTGGGTCTACTGAAAGCTATTAAGGTATATCTACCCTCACTACTTTACTGAAGTAAAAAAAAACCTGTGAATGCCTTTTAACCATTTCTTTATTTTATACAAAAATCAATGTAACACTGGCAGGATAGTAGTAGAATAAAATGACGGAACACTCTCGTTATAGTTGGAACTAGGGCTCTGCGAGTACTCGTATTCTGAGCTTTGAGCCGAGATCATCGCTTAAACTTGAGATCGAAAGTTAAGTAGGCTCGTCATTTTCGAGCTTCCACTTGATGCAGATAATAATCAATTTTTAAAACGCAATAGTAAGCATAGTCTATTTAATTGGGATAATATCAGCATTTTCACATTAAAACGTCATAGAACTTTAAAACCACTTTCGTCGGGCAATTTTATTCAATATTGACGTCCATTTTTAATTATACTTGGTTGAAGTTGTTTACTTGTATTGTAATAACAAAGCAATGAAAATAAAAATAGCTAAGAAAATCTAAATAATTGAATGATTCTTTTTACTACTTTTACCTGGTCCCTTTCTAAAATTATTTTTATGTTAAATTAAAAATTTAATATCAAGAATATATTATTATATTAAATATTTTCAAACTTAAGATAATTATTTAAAACTATTAATTAATCTGTTTAGCTACAAAACTAGCACTAGTTTAGTTACTATTTAGTTACATAATTATGTTGGTTAACATGTTTAAAATCAATGTTGATCTTATTTATTGCAATTCATATTTTACCAAACTCAAAACATTTAGATTAAAAAAGCGTTTATTATTTCATATTGTTTGCTAGAAATATTAATCTAGTCATATTATTCTTAATTTTAAAGTATCAGCATCAACTTTTATAAGCATTAAAAATTGAATTGAAAGTAGATTTCTTGATAAAATAATATTTAACAAGAGCTTGTACAATGTGAATGTGCAACTGCGCATACAGCAATGGAACTGGAACAGAAGACTTGATCATGCACGATTACACTAAGTAATAATAAATGAAATATGAAACACTTCAAATTTCTAATTGTTTATGACACATTTTCTTTTATGGTAAATTAAGTTACTTAAGCATATTTTGGGGAAATATTAGCTTAATAAAACGTCGCTTTTATTAACTTTTTATCAAAACAGTGTAGAAACACTGTACACGAATGTAAAGAGATTTTGAAAGAAGCCAACTTGCAAAGATAGTTAGGTTAGGCCTAGATATAAACAAACATACTTCTCTATTTTCTTTCCACACTTTCCCACTTCTTCAAACCTCCACAGTTGCACGTTGTTTTGAATTTTAGGAAACATTTATTTTTTATATGAAGAAACATTAATGAAAATGTAATATTCCCAAAAATTCAAAATAATGTGCATTTGTGGAAGTTTTAAAGAAGTGGGAAAGTTTAAGAAGACATGAAGAGAGAAGTGTGTTTGTTCTTATCTATACCTAACCTAACTATCCTTTCAGGTTGTCTTCCTTCACTATCACTTACTTTACATTATTGTACAGTGTTTCTACACTGTCTTGTTATACATTTCCAATCCATCATTCAATTATTCATTCTATTAACTTTTTTTTATAATTGTTAGTGTAATTTTACTGTCCTTAAATATATGAGTGTTAAAATCATTTTAAATATTTGTTTTATTAAATTTTTATTTTATTGTTGTTTATATTTCTAAATTGTGTTTTATAAGCGTTATTTCTAATTTAAAAACCCATATTCCTGTTATTTAACTTTTTATTTTTTCAAAATTATTTATCATTTATAAAAATAAGTGTTATTCATATTTTAAGAACATGAATTTTAATATACTTTTTAACATTTTAAAATTATGAATATACAATACTCAAAGTTGACTTGAATGAAAAAAATCCAAGCTCGCAGACCCCTAGTTGGAACTGTTTTGTTTTCATCACTTCTTGAATAGTGGGTTTGATGTTTGACAGAGCACACTGAAAATGGCTTGCCACTTAAATTAGTTTTTTCTAAGACATGGCTGAAGTTTCATTGGTGTTGCATTTGGTCGCAATGGTAGCCTAGGGCAGCGTTTTTCAAAGTGTACGATCAATTTTTCTTTAAGAGGCAACCATTACCTCTTTGTCCATTGGCAGCAGTGTAAATTGTGAACTGTGTTCTTCTTTTCATTGTAAAGGCCATATTGTGTTCATCCCTTTTATATGTTTCTATCCACCTTTCCTGTACCTTCTTACAAATATAATACAATTACCTCATAAAGCGAAAAGAGGTTTTCCTTATAGAGTTATAAAATGTGATAAAAGTGATTTGGAAGGAGAACAAGGTATCAGGAGACTGAAAAAAGGAGGATTTCTGCACCCTTTTGGGTTCAGAGCTACTTGCCTGTGAAATTTAAGCTTTCCAAGTCTTCTGGATTTAGAGATTATTTTGGCTATACAGAGGAACTGGTAATTGTTATAGTGGAGATTTTTTTAGTGGATTTTGTAACTTCTAAAATATTTTTTCTTATCTAAATCTGAATGCATAAAATGATGGCATATGGTGGCATACACAAGTGTTTTTGAATCCTGATATATTTAAACAAATTCATTTGCATATGAAATGAAAACATAAAGTAAGATTATGTTTTGGGTTTTGCCTACAGGTCTTCCTGAGCAGCTATTTGGATCAATATTGTCTGGCTCTGCGTCAGCTAGACAAACAGAAGAAAGTACAGGAAGATTGGAGCATGTTCCAAATGTGTCTCACACTGCTGCAGAATGTTGGTGAGAATAAAGTGAACCATATACTAAATGCTATCAAATTTTTTGGATCTTTAAAATAATATGTATTAAGTAAAATATATTAAACATGCATTAAAATGCTATTAAATAAATATGAACAAATTGTAGAAAATGATTAACTGTAGCACAAATGAAATTAAAAACCACCTAACTGGGGGTGTGCAGGAACCACTTTTTCAAATTGAGATGATGATATCCAGATGAGAAAATGAAAAGATATTGAGATGCAAGAATGAGACAAAAAACCTCCTTTGAAAGAACAAAAATGTAGATTATGTTTTTAAAGTAAAAATATAATTTATAATATATTAAAAGTTCCTTTTGAAATTAGGACTAAATCTTGGCTCTGGATTTTCTTAGAGTTCATTCGGACATCTAAGATATAACTCATACACATTTTAATGTGATGAATAAAATAGTGATGGTTGCATTTTATACCATTAATAATTTAATTTTGTATTTTAACAGTTTTTTATGTCAAAGTTTGATATAAAGCAACAATATTTATAACCAAAACATTTCTTAGTGAAGGCTGTTTTTGGAAAAAATGTGTGGCCTATTTTTGGGTTTTCACGGTAGGATTATAAATAGTAAATTCTTGTTTTGGTTTGTAAATTTCTCAAATTTTCAACACTCGGTCTTAACCTCAAAACGAGATTGAGTTGTTTTTTTCTCTTGTCTCATCGATATATTTTCAAGTTTCACATCTGGAGTCTTCCTCAGGGGTTGGTCAACTATGGATATGAAACTTCACTGTGCCTACAAATTACAAACATATCTGAATTTTAGGAAACATACAAAAGAAGTTAATTTTCCCACAATTATATGATTCTCTCCCCCCCCCCCCCCNTTTAATTGTTATCCCCCCCCCCCCCCACATCTCGTTTTTTTAAATTATATTTACATTATTTCTTATGTTGCTATAGGAAATATAGATAATAGGATGTTGGGATGTAAACAAAAATTCAGCTGAGTGTTAAATCAATGTTATGGTGTCTGAGTGTTAGGTCTTGTCTCATAGCTATGTTGGATGAACCCATAATTAAGTATCAAAATATCTCTTAAAAAAACAACTCAAAATTGGATTATATTCTTTTTCCAAATTTAATTTGAAAGTTTTTAATTCTCGAATTTTGACTATCCTTAAGGATTCAAAGGATCCATCCAATTAACAAAGCATAAAATAAATCTAAAATCTTTAGATATTGAAAGTTTAATGTATTTGCTATAAAATTGTAGGTCTAAAAGTTTACATTTAAAACACAACCCATTACAGTAATTTTCAGAGTAGATCAAGCCTCAACTTTTACAATTTCATTCTCTTTACTGTTGACCTTGGCTGTCTTATGGTAAAGTCCTCCCTCACCTCAGGAATCGATGTTCGTGGGTTCAATACCAGCTGGGGTTGACATATTTTTCTTGAGTAATAAATATCTCTATCACTACTTCCTTTAAAGAGGAAGTAAAGCCATCGGTCCCATGTCGATAGTGGCATGTGAGAGAACCCAGGGAAGTATGTGAAAATACCTTTCTTGGCAAAATTGGTAAGCCCTTTCAATCTTGCTCATGAAAATTCTTCTGTGCTGATAAAATCAGTCAGTTCAGAAAGTGCACGTTAAATACCTCAAATAAATAAATAATCCTTTTCTATGTATCCAACTTCACATTAAAAATGTTATTTGTTTATATACTGTACCATTAGAAGATTTGCAAAATAGAATAAAAAGAATTGAAAAATTAAAAGGTATTAAAAAAACTAAACAAAATGGCCATGTTTGATTTGCCCAAGATCACTAAAACACACAGGTCATGTCTAGTATATTTACAATTTTCCGACATTAAAATGAAATAGCAAAATAACTAATAATTATCACAATGAAAAATTACTCAATTCTGAATAATGCCGTTTCATTTAAATTACAGAATTTCCAGCCTCTCGGATTTAAAAGCTAAGAATCTAGATATTGAAAATTGTAATAATAAGATCAATTCTTGATTCTTGATTCTTGATTCTCTCACTGTAATAATTCAATACATATTAAAATTGTAGACATTTGAGTCAAAGTTATACTTAGAATTATGTTTTTAAAAACAAAGTATGATGTGATCATGTATATTTCGTCTTTCTTTATTATTTTAAGAATCGACACAACAAATTATTAAATTTGAAACCATATAAAAATTGAATTTCTTTCTTATCTGTATTTCCTTATTCCTTGGTTACTGCTGCAAGTACTGCAACGTTATTTATATGACATGTTTCGATGCTACGATGTCATCATCCTCTGGTCAGATACTAAAACTATGTAATTAATATTGCCAATTTCTTTCAAATATCAATCAAATATTGTGCATATATTTTATTATATTACATATTTATGTCTTTCATGTTCATTTAGTACAACTTGTACAACCTAATTTCACTAAGAATTGAATTTATTTATAAATACAATTAGTGTTATCAACTTCTACCTTCTGGTTTAATTCATGGATAGATGCACTCGCATCTTTCCGAAGAGTGATTATCAATCTGCCTCCAAACAAATAATTACCTTTTTATCAATAAATAGTCTTTTTATCTCAGCTTATTTGGTAGTGCAATTGTCTACTAAAATAAGTGTCCAAGGTTCAGTTCTCCAACATTCCTGAAAAAAATTATCATTAGTGAAAATAGGGCTTCCTCTTTCACGGTGATGAGTAAGTTATGATCAAGATAATAATAGCTTATTGTAGTCTTTTCATAACAATAGTAATTTTTTTTTAGCATCGTGTCTTACTACCCTTTCAGGTACCTATGTACTAGTTACACTAATGTGTTGGATATTAGGAAGGTTGAATTTAGAGAAAAGTGTACCCACATTTGTGTGGAGGGAGTGGAGAACCATTTAGGAAAAACCACCTTCAGTACACCCGACCAGGATCAAACCCTGATCTCCCAGTGTTTGGGAGTCTAGCTTATTGTGAGAGTAGCACCTTAGAACATGTGGCCACCGAAGTGGGTTACAATAGTAAATAAACCTTTTTATCATCATAATGATTAATTGTGTTAAGGGGCATTGAAAAGTGATGTGGTAGATTATTATATACTTCATGCTTTACGCAGTTTCTTACAGCCATATATAAAACTGGTCGGCCAAAGCCTGAACTCAGGTAAATTATTATATATTTTGTGTTTTGGCTGATTTTGGTGGCATCAAAGCTAAAAACAGTGGGTCATTTTGTGACCTGGCTAGACTTTGGAATTTGACCATAACATATATTTAAAATGCTTGCTAAAGTTTGACCGACCGATTTTGGCAGGAAGAAGGTTTTAAAGATTACCACTTTTTTTCGAACTTGCATTGATAACATTTTACAATATTATTTGTATTATTTTATAGGTATTATTTCTATCTATAAACAAAAAGTGAGGGCTACAGATCACATAAATTTATGGATGAAAACATAAAAAAAGATCTAGTATTTTCTCTCACTTTTTTCTTACGGAAATTGAACTATACTAATTAAAATATCCGTTAAAAACATGATGTTTTTTTCTCTACAGGTGAGCTGTTGAATCAGCTGAAGCAGTTAGATCGTGACCTGTCCATGAGTGTGATTGATGTGTCTCGTAAGATGGAGGGACAGAAAGATAGGAACCCTTTCACCTGTTACAACAACCTCCTACTAAACTCTTCAGGCCAGAAGGAGTTTAATAGTTTGGTCAGCAGTATTCAAGAAGGTGATTTCAACATCCAACATCTTAAATGAGCGATATTTCCATATTTAATTCATGGTGACTAGGAACAGATAAAGTAGCTATCATGGAAACTTGTGCATAGTTTGGTAGCAGTGTAGGTACTTGTTTCCAGCAATGTTTTTTTTAGTACAAATACATGTGTAGAAGAGATATAAGTTGTATTACCATAGCAAACTGATCAGTGATTTCCAGGTATTTTTAACATAAGTAATATAGTTTGATTTTTAAAATAAGTTTAAAGGAATTGGTTATAATTAAATGTATTTTATAGCTATAATCATAATTTTTTTTAAATACGATGGATTGACTCAAAATACAGATTAAATTTTTAACTTTTACATACACAAATTATTTTCTGTAGGGAATTTTATTTTTGTTGGTTACATTAATTATTCACAAAACAAGAATTAAAACAATGAACTCTGTATGCTTTGTAATAACTGATTTGTTGGATATTTAGTGATAGTTAGCATTATTATTTCATTAAGTTTCTCCAGTAACTTAAGTACAAAAATAGTGTCTGTTGTATGGAAGATTGTAATATACAAATCTGTAGTATTGTTTTATAAGGTTTGAGTTTCGTTAATGTTCAGCGCATTTAAACATAGCTATTGGGTTTATTTTTATGAACCTGCACTAGTGGTTGCATGATCAAGGGTGTGCTTACGATTGACTGGTTTGCCGATTATGGAGAGGTTGTGGCTTGAATCTCATCCAGGTGTATAAAGAGTGTTTCCATACTTGATTCATCCCTAGACCCCTCTCCAGTAAGCCTATGCGATTACAAGATTTTCAATGATCAAATCTGAATAAAATATTTTATAAAATGGATCATTACCACACCACACCTCGACTGAGACAAACTTCATTCTATTGGAACTCATCAGAGGGAAGTGTGAGACATGCAACACAACTTCCTAAACGAGTTGTGGCATGCGTTTCACCTTCCTGATGAATCCCATTAGAATGAAACCTAAGTTGAAGGATTGGGTGGTAACGATACATTTTCTTTGAGAGGGAACCATTATCTCTTTTTCCAGTGGCAGCTCTGTTAAGTGTAAACTGTGTTTTTATTTTCACTGTGATAGCCATATTGTGTTCATTATTTTTTTATGTTTCTATCCACCTTTCCTGTACCTTTTTCCAAATATACTATAGTATTAATTACAAATTTAGCTAGATTGAGATTTGAAATTTTGAAGCTTTGCACAGGCTTACGGTCTAGCCTAATGCAAGTGCACTCCATATGAGTTCCCTTCCCAATCTACACCCCTCAGATAAAGCCTTTAATAGGACAGTTAACTCCCTATTATCCGCGTATTGGAGGGGACGAGTGCCGCGGATAACACAAAACCGCGAAAAATCCGCCTATTTAGTAGATCAAGAGATTGTAGCATATTCATTTAAACTAGGACTCACCTATCGTGATTGTGTTTATGAACACAACAAGATACAACTAAGGATATGGGAACTGGCCCATTAATATATCATCAAATCCAGACAAGCCCCCAACCTCAACCTTAGATAATTCCTCTCCTTCCTACCAGCACAGTTATTATTAGATTCAACATAACATTATTCATAGTGCTGCTATCTATACAATATAACATTCATAGTGCTGCTATCTATACAGTGATGTCATAAATGAAAAACAGTCAGCTGTGGACAGTCAACCTTACAGTTCAACCAAAAGCATCAGTCTACTCTCCTGACCGATGAAGCTGTCTGTGACAGTGAAAGCTTGTCCTTAAAAATGTGTTTATGTGTTTTTTAGTGTTATATCTAAACAATTTCTACCCCAGTATCACCTAGGTAAGTGTGCTGGCTATCCCTCCTAATTTAAACCATGTTGATTAACATTACAATAAATATTTTACCGCCTACCACTAAATCAAACCACCAAACTTACTACTAAAATATTATTTTAACCATATTATTTTTCATTTTAAACTATGAACATTAACTTTTTTTAAGAATTAAAAATTGAATTGAAGTACATTTTGTAATAAGATACACATTAATGAATGGAATTGTAACTAAAGAAGTGATAATGCATGATTATGGACTAATAAACGAAATATGAAACAATTCAAATTTCTAACTGCCTGTTGTTCTTATGTTTTGTTATAAGGTAATTAAAGTTACGTAGGCTTATTTTGGGAAAATATTAGTTCATTAAAATTTCAATTTCATGAACTTTTTGCAATATCATAATTTTAATGGTTTATAGACACAAGTATTTAAACTATTTTAATAATGTTTTATATTATAATTTATTTGAGTGTAAAAGTATATAACCCCAACGGTAGTAAAACACTAAATGAATATAAAAAATTGAGTGCTGTTCTTATTTTTAAACCACGTTTGGTTATTTTTAATCAAACAACCAACATTTCTGTTTCTTAACTTTATTTCAAAAGTATTTACTATTCATAAAAATGAGTTTCATTCTTATTTTAAGAACATGTGTTGTTTATATATATTTTTAAAATCTTTCATTTTTAAGATGTAGTATTTACATTTTATGTTTATTAGGTCTGGTGACATTTTAAACATCCTATTTTACTTTTAAAATAAACAAATATAGTATGCTCTTTTGACATTTTAAAATTATGAATAGCCTATACTCAAACTAGGAAGATTTTTGAAATACTTGACTCAAAAGAAAAAACCCAATCTCCCAGATATCTAATAGTTACACTAAGGGATAGCAAATCAAGAAGGTAGAATTTAGAGTACCTCCATTAGAAGGTAGGGAGATTGGGAAACAATTTAGGAAAAACCACGTTCACTATGCCCAACCGAGATTCGAACACCAATCTTATTGTCGCCGTAAGTTGTGAGAGTGATGCCTTGGACCATTCAGTCATTAATAACCATTATGTTAAATATTAAATAGTTATATATTATTTGGTCTAGGGGTAAGGTGTTGGGCTTCTGGGCTGGGGTTCATTCCTCGGTCCCAGCACAGATTTATCTGACTACCAAACCCTTCCTTCACCTCTGACAAGACGTGTATTAATCACAACTTGTGAATGTAGCCAGGCCTCCACCGTGGTTCGGATTCCACATTAAACTGTAGGTCCTCCATTTCATCTCACAATCACCCTACCATTACACATTAACTTAAGTGCGTATAACCCAAACTAGTAGTAAGATGCGGTGCTAATAATAATAATAATTATGATGATGATGATGATAATAATAATAAGAACAACAACAATAATGATGAAAACAACAAATATAAAAAATAAAATTTATTATTATTATTATTTACCCGAGTAAGTAGTAAATCACACTGCAATAAAAAAGACAGCAACAACAAAAGTCAAAAAAGTTATTTTATGTATTGTTCTAGGTGAGGAAATGTCTCTGCTAGAATTCATTGCCCTGCCACTCAAGAAACTATGTAGTGACGTGCACCACACAACATTCCAAGTTATCTTTGCTCCGATTTCATCGCAACTTGACCTAGTTCAATCAGCCCCTGCTTGGAGTGCCACCAGTAAACAGGCAGTCACTGTAACCCCTGACCTGCCGGACTTCAGCTACGTACCTCAGGAGTACATCACGCAGGTAACTGCAAACCTGATATTTATTGTAGTCATGTATGTTTTACTAACACATTGATACAAGAATATCAAGGATTGCTCTTAATATATGAACCAGTTTCTCTTAGTGGATGTTATTGCTGGAAGAAACTCAGTGCCTCAAAATTACCAGCAATTGTAATTCTTCAATTTTGAACATTACCTGAGAATAAATTTTCTTACTGGCTGGAGAATAGATCTCTTAAATATAAGCCACATCCATAAAACAAATTAGATCGTTTATAGTTTTGAAAGGCATAATAAAAAAAAAAAATTGATTTTAATCATTGCAGCTCTTTTAGTTAGGGTTAACCCGCCTCGGTGGCGTAGTTGGCTAACGCGTTAGTGGTGTTGAGCTGCTCGACTGCTGAGGACGGGGAGATCGAGGTTCGAATCTCGGTCGGGTGAACTGGGGGTGGTTTTTCCTAAATGGTTTTCCACTCTCCTTCCACGCAAATGCGGGTTCACTTCCTCTAATTTAACCTTCCCAATTCCAAATCCATTAGAGTAATTAGTACTTAAAGCGTATAACCCGAACGGGTAGTAAGACGCGGTGCTAAATATTATTATTATTATTATTAGTTAGGGTTAATTTCTTTGATGCTCTCTTCTTTTTGATAGCTCATATTTCAAGATTTGTGTTATAGCTATGTTTTAATTTCTGTCTGATAAACTGTTTTCTACATAATCAGCTATGTTGTTGTAACTTTGAATTATTTATAAAATAAAATTCAATTTTTAATGAAGTTAGGTTGTACAAATTATATAAATTTAACGGGAAATATATAACTATGTACTATAATATAATATATATGCACAGTAGTTGATTGATATTGGAAGATATTGGTATTAATAATACAAGTTATGATACATTATAATGACTATCTAGAAATTATAACAACCATCTAAAAAATAATGATGTGCGAAGCTTCGAAAAGTCAAAGACAAAGGTCAAAGCTCCTACGATTTCGAGATCTACAATAACCTTCACATATTTGGAAAATTTATAAGGAACGATAAAACTTTGATAAATTATCAAACGATTTAATTTTATCTTACTAAATATTACATTTTTCAATATTTGATAATTTTAAAACAGTTACTATAACAGAATTTTAACACTGACTAGTAATTTAACTAACACAACATAAGCGTGGATCAAAAATGGGTAAGTAAGTGTTAATATATTATTTTCACTATTGCCAACATAGTTTTGTAAAAAGTAAAAATACCTATAAAGAAATAACCCTATGGTCACTGGTATGAAGCAGAGAAGGTGCTTTAGTTGGGCTATCATCACAGCTCGCGTTTAATGTATGGTCCTTAATATTCTATCTCTTTGGAATTATCTGTGACAAATTTACAAGTGCATTTTGACACAGAAGTTTTTCATATCTTCTTCGCATTTTCTTTTTTATTCAAAATGGCTGATACGGAAAGTAGGAAACAAAAGAGGAATTAAATCTATAATTATTATCAGAGAAATGCAGACCTGCAAATGTGTTTGCAAAATAATATCACTCCATGATGTAAGTAAATATTAAAACTTAATCAAGAATCAAATAGCCAAAGCTATTATTTATGCTTTTTAATGAGGATTACTCCCTCTATATATCACATTCTGAAAATTGAAAAGTGACATCTAGACACAGAATCGAACCCAAATCGAGCCAAAGGTCCCGGGTCTGATCCCCATGTCCGAGTGTCATTTTTAAATTTTCAGAATAAAACTAAATTGATAAGTTACTACACTTATCAGTAAGCTTGTGTGCATTAGTTATTAATATAGTCCTTAGTTAACAAATAAGGAAATTTTCCTGTCACTTGTTACTGACAAGATCTAGACATATAATTAATTTAAAAATCAAAAGTGGCTTTAAGTGACAACAACAAAAATCCTAGGTAGCTTCGACATAGACTTTTCTTCGCAAGTTTCAAGATTCGCTTCGACTTTGCCTTTCATCTAAAAAGTGGCCTTTGCACACCCCTACTAAAAATTCAGTACATTTTAAAATTGTAGACATTTGATTCAAATTACACTTAAAACTATGTTCTTAAAAACAAAGGATGATGTGATCATGCATATATTTCGTATTTCTGTATTAAATTTAGAATAAACATAGCAAGCTATAACATTTGAGAAGATATAAAGAATATATAAAAATGGAATTTCTTTCTTATTGGTAATTTCCTGTTCCTTTGTTACTGCTGCAAATGCTGCAATGCAATTTATACGACATGTTTTGATGCTACGAGGATATCATCCTCAGGTGAGTTTCCTTTATCAAACAACATGTAATACTCAACGACATAGCTTTAAAATCTGACCTGATGATGCTGCCGTCGTAACATCGAGCTTGGGTTGAATAAATATATAATTTTTAACTATTTATGTATAACTAAGTTGTCACTACACTTCAAACAGTCCCTCTAAAACAGCTATTTCATCCCAATGACCACTTACAGCCTGGAAATGTGTGCATTATCCAAAAGAGAAGAAAGCCGTATACAAGCCACAGAAATGAAATTTCTCCACACCATGATGGATAAGACAAAGAAAGACAAAATAAGAAATGATGTAATATGAACACAGACTAAACTAAAAGAACCCTTATGGGGAAAAAATAGATTGGAAGAGTGGTGAGGAAGTGGATGGAGGAGGTAGTCGTGAGAAGACCGAGAAGAAGATGGATAGGTGCTGTAAATTACGATATCCTGGATTAAATTTTAAATATACTGTGATAGTAACCAATAAATTAATTATGATTCAATTGAATTAAATGTTTCTAAGGAAATTTTAAAAAATGCATTCCTAAAAATACATTTTTTGGATGTGAAAATTTAGCAATATAAAAAAAACCTTCCTTGTCCATCTGGAGCACAGCTGTTCACTTGCTGCTGGCCTCTTGCCAGAACAAGAAATTAGAGCATTAATGATTTGTTAGATGTACTAGTATACATTTTCATTAAGGTGTACTTAATCCTATCTTATACTTAATTATGTGTGTTAAAACCCATAAAATTAGATACCTTTCTATATCTTCTTTCATATAAGGCATTTGCTCTCCTTTTATTAACAGAATTAGTTTACTCATTTGCTGACATTGACATTTCATTTCTGTCATTGACTATCTGCTGCACATTATTTTTCTTTTTTTTTCAAGGAGATCAAAATTACAAGCCCCAGCTTGAATATATTTTCAAAGCTTGGATCTAAGCTTGAAATCTAAGTACAGTCAACTTTGGTTTTACTGCTCGGTTGTAGTGAACTTTCGGCTACAGTGAATCTAATTCATTGGTCCCAACCCACATACATTTCAATGTGTGTTAAAAAAATTGTTTATAATTAACCCTCAACTTCAGTTTTAGTGAACAAAAAATTTAAACTTTCGGTAAGAAAGGTCATTCTAACATCATAATTCTTTAAAAACATTACTTTTTGGTTGTTTAAAGTCTTAGACATCGATTCTCTACCTGAGTTGGTGTTTAGGTAGCACAAAGCTTGACTGAAAGTATGGAATGTGTTTGTGTGTGTGTGTGTGTGGGGGGGAGGGGGGGGGGCGGAAGGGTTGAGCCTAAACAGTCATTATACTCATTGACCTGGCTTAAGTTTTAATAACTTTATCTGCCAGCAAGTAAAGGAAGACAGTCTTCTGATTTGTATTAATATGATAGGAGCTACAGGACAGTGAATGACAGTTTGTGGCCATTTATCAATGGTTTTCACTAATCCCTTTTTTCTAAAGAATATATGAAACTCAAAAAATTAGACTTTTCTACTCAGTTTAGTTTTTTGAATGCATGGATATTGTGGAATAAAATGTGGAAAAAGCACAAACTCTAGAGAAGGACCTGTAAAAAATACTAACCAAAACATTATACAATAAATAGCAGCATATAACCTATTTTTTAAAAGATATAATTAATAGATTTCAATAGAGAGCGATTGTATTTGAACTCTTATTCTGTTTGTCACTAACCCACTACTTTCAGATAAAAAAAAGTTTTAGGGAACCTCGGAAATAGTGAACAAAATATCTGAGTCCGAAGAGGTTCATTATAACTAGAGTTTACTGTAATCACAAAACAAGGTAGCAACAACGTAAAAAAACACTGCTAGCTATTGTTAGTATACGATAACATGAAGAAACTCTTGTGAATATAATATGAACATTCACAAATTTGAATATCATCACACTAACACAAAAAACTAAACAAAAACAACATTTGACCACTTTCACTTGCAGTAGACCAAAATAGATTGACATGATCGTGCCCTTTCTACACATCAATCTCTTCTTGCCTTTTACTGAAGAAGAGGCCTGATGAACCTTGAAAATTACTGTAATGTGTTTAGTTGTAAATGTAATTGCCCCTTTATCCTCATTTCACTGTTTATATACAACTGTTTGGTGCAATTTTTTTTTATTTTGTGTTGTAAAGAAATCTGCCTATGACTAGTGAAAACTAGTGTTACAACAATTCCTACGCCAATCTTGCTTGGTTAAGTGGCTGACTATTCCGTTAAACTTGCTCTATTTCTAACAATCTAAATCAAGATGGATTAAATAGCCAAGCTGTTAAAGTTGTTAAATATGACTATAGTCACATCTAAATATAATATTCTTTGAATTGAAAAATGACACCTGGACACAAGAATCAAACCCATGATCTTAGGCTTAGTACGCCAATGTTCTAACCACTGAGTTATCTAGGAGTCGCCCCATACTCAGGGTCATTCATCACTCATATTTTAAATCGGTAGAACCAGTCGGAACTATTGAAACATTTCTAGTATAAAAAATAGGTCTAAAAGCATTCCACTAATTCCAATAATTCCACTTAGTATAATCACAATGCTACCTATTAAAGTTTGGTTGAATTCACTATTGTATGAATCTGAATCTCCAAATTACCTTCAAATCCTGAATCTCAATTTCAAATTCGAATCTTGGAAAAAATTATGAACATAAGAGGAAATATAAATATAATATAATAAAAGAAAATACAAATATTAACTAAATGTTAACATTATTCTCCATTTATTATGACATTCATACATTCAGTTAAATGTTAACTCGCTTGTTTGGGTTCCGGTTATTGAGTTAATCCTTTGATCATATTTGGTTCTGAACCACTAATAAGCAATATTACGGCTCTGATATAAATTTCCTTTGGAAAATTGAAAACAATTTTTTTCCCCCTGAATTGAGTCTCAAGTTCTCGAATCTCGAAAATTATTAAAGATACTATGAATTCAAGGGTTCCCTCCCTACTACCTATATTATGTCATTAAATAAATATGATGGAATTGTAGAAAATGAAGCACAAATAATAGTAAAAATCATTAACACATTTACAAACTTTAATATTTCGATGTCACATGGCATCTCCCTCATGATGCAGTCGTTTGGGAGCAAAGATTCAAATATTTTCATGACCTTATTGAAAGAATGATGAATACACTTTGGTGGTTATTTTAATCGAATAGGAAATATTTAAAATAAAAATTAGAGTTTGGTCAAATCTACTATTTTACAAATTTGAATCCTAATTTTATCTACAAATCCCAAATATTGAAAAAAAATTGGAACAAAAGAGGAAATATAGATCTTAAAGAGTGATAGAAAATATAAATAATATATTTTTCTATAATGTATTAACTATAACATTCAATTAAGTGATGAATTACTGGTCTGGGATCTGGTTGTTAAATTTGTCCCTTGATTATGGCGAGTATGAACCATAAATAAGGTTTGTTAAAGCTATAAAACAAATTACAATTTAAAATTTGGGAAAAATAAAGCTTTAAACATTAAAATTATATTTTCTTGAATCCTTAAATTGTGAATATCTCTAGGGATTCAAGAGATTCAACAGTTCAAGGGTACCATACCTGGTAAAAATATACGCGCCAAACATATTATACATAGCTTCAGTGGTCTTGAACTAGAAGAACAACAACTTATGGCACATAAACACATTTAGCATCACATCTTTAAGCGATCAACTGTTTCCAGCCTGTGGCCAGGTCACTTTATTAAAATGCCTCAATCTTCCGCTATTCTGCCACCATTCTTCATCCTTTAATTGCTTCCATTCTTCTCCTCTCACTTACACACATACAGTTATCTGCTCACCTCACCTCTTAGTTCAAATCGAAGCAAATATTATTCACAAATTTTGAATAATTATTGAATCTAATCACATCTTAGTTAAACATGCTAAAATTATTATGTTAAGGCGATTGGCCCTTTTCATTTGGGATGGAAATGCAGAGCCATGAGAACAAATGGTTATCTTCAAGAATTTTTATGGCTATGCAATTTTCTTTTTGGACACGGGTTGTTCGAGAATGAAAGCATGTTGATTAAGTTATACTTTTTATATACACACACCTTTATAATTTTAACAATGATCAAATATCGATAAAATTGACATTTTTCAAAAGAAAACTATCGGCTTCATAACAAATAATAATAAAATGTAACAATTAATAAACATCGACACAATATCTTAGAAAGGGTGTTAAAAATATTGACATAAAAATTTTACTGATTCTCGAGAAAATTGATATTTCCAAACTTATGATTTTTCCACAAGACCTGTCTGGTAGCTAGCGCCATCTACAACTTCCGTGATTCATCTCTTCTTGTTGGTGAGGAAGGATACTTTGGTCGGTTGTGAAGCCAGGCCTTTCACCCTCCCGCCCACCATCCCACCAAATAGGTTTTAGACTTGCACTCAACAGGGCCAAGGGCCTTAAATAAAAAGTTACACATTTAAATAAAAAATCATTAGCTTAGTTTTCGAGCCTAGTCCTGAAAATTATCATGTATAAATTAGAGTTTTTCAATATTTTCATGCATCAATAATTTACTATGTCAAAGTTAAACAGTTGTGATGATAGTAAACTATTTCAATATAATCTTCAGTCCTAAAAGTGAACACATTTAATATGTATCATCCAAGGGTGAAATTATAAGCTGTTGAAAGGTTTTATTAAGGCTGTTTTGGGAAAAAAGTGAGTTAGTTTCCGGTCAGTATGGTTATAGTTAATAAGCAATTACTTTACCTCACAAGAATTGTTATTGAAAATATATTAACAATTTCAAGGCACATTGCAGGATTTGCAATAGCCTAAAACCTTATAGACTTTTTTCTAGTTTGTTTTGATTCGAGCAAATGAATCGAATAATATAAAATTCAATTCGATATTGATATCATTGAAACTTCACAGTCCCCTATGATGATTTATTATTGTTATTATTTAATATTAAAATTAAAAGTGTATTCATAAGCTTTCACTTAAGTCATTTGTCTGTATCTACATTTTATTTTAATTTGAAGGCAAATAATTATTAAATATTTAATTGATATTTGAATTATATTTGATTCAGAATTGATTTGTGTTAGTAAGCAAATATTCGAAATCAATTTGAATTTGAAAATCTTGGATTCACAAAGGCTTGGTTAATTTTAAAAGAATCTATGAATGAACAAAATACTTCCAGATTGGCCAGTACTTGATGACTCTGCCCCAGCACTTGGAGCCATTTCTACTGCAAGACAACCCATCATTGACATTGGCGCTCCAAGTGGCTGACGCAGAATACGGGTCACTGTCTAGAGACACCGAGGGAGGGTTGGCAGACGTGTTGCTAGGGATCATCGCCAGGGGTACTTGCCAGACATACTGCGAGACCATAATGGGAATATGTGAGCTAACACCCACTGCTGGCAAGCAACTGGCCACCGATATTGGTGAGAACCTCAAAGTTGCTAAGAGAGTGTACTGCCAAAATTTGTTTCTGTAGTATTTATTTTATTAGAATCTAATTCCAGTCTAAGCCCTTTTTCCACAAATTAATCTCCTGTCATCTCCTTCCTCTACAATAACCTATACCACACCTAACACCAAATACTGGTCCAAGCAACACATAAAATGACATATTTAAAAACAAAATTCCACAACCTTTTTTTATTACTTTTCCAAAAAGTATCCAAAATTTGACTTTCTATTTTCTATTAAATTTTAATTAAAAAAATAAAATAAAAGTAGGTATCTTGCACCATATCAAACTTTATATTTACATTCAAAAGAAAAAAATATGCTAATAAATTGAATTTAATAAAAATTAAAGAGTTATGGAGAAATGTCAACCCTAAAGTTCAGATTTAAAACAAAACACAATTCATCAGCATCAGAGTAACTTTAGTGGCATTTTAAGCCTGTTCTATGTTCTACACCAATTTCATCATGGGTCCACTTAGAAAAAGATTTTTACGACCCCAGTGCTCTTTTACAGATTACTTTAATATACATTTGGGGTGACCTGACGGTCTAGGGGTAAGGGGTCAGATTTCTTTGTTAGGGGTCCAGGGTTCAATCCTCAGTCCTGGCACAGATTTATCTGATTGCCAAACCCTTCCTTCACCTCTAGCAAGATGTGTATTAATCACAACTTGTGAATGTGGGGAATGCCGGGCCTCCACCGTGGTTCGGATCCCACGTTAAACTGTAGATCCTCCATTTCATCTCACAATCACCCTGCCATTACACATTAGCGGATATCCTGAGATTATTCAGTATCATACATTGACTTCAAACTCAAGTGTTTAATGAGAAAATACTGTTTTTAGTGAAACTAAATAATACAATTTACTCGTTTTGTTGGCCACATGGTCTAACGTGCCACTCTCGCAGTAGACTAGACTGCTGATGACAGGGAGATCGAGGTATGAATCTCTATCGGGTATACTCAAGGAGGTTTTCCAAAATAGTTTTCCACTCTCCCTGTGCAAATGTGGATACACTTCCTTTAAATATAACCTTCCTAGCCCCTAAAACTATTAAGTTGGGAACACACTGCCGTCACGTCACGTGAGGTCATGTGACCTCACACAGTAAAAATATGACGTGATGTGCTGTACATACTCACACTATAGTCACGTCATGTCCCTCAACATGCGCTCTCGTTTAGTTTTCAGTAATACGTTTCTTATATAAAGTTGTTCATCCTTGAACTAACCATGGAGAGAAGTGAATCAAGCAGTTCATCTGAGTTTGAAGAATAGTTGGAAAATGCTTGTGCAGTATTAGTGGCTAATACAGCGGCTCGTAGGAAAGGGTGTGGGTGCATCAAATAAATTTGAAAAGGAAGGAGAATGGCGAGTTTTATCATTTGGTTAAGGAACTTAGAGAATACCCAAGTCGATATGAAATGTATTTTAGGATGACAAAGGAAGAATTTCACTTCTTACATGGAATTGTGGGATGCGGGGGAAGCAGATGATTTTCGATACTGTGCTTGCTCACCCACTGCAATTTGCATTTGAAGGACAGCCTGGCTTACCTGGAATTTAACTTTAGCCAGTTCTAGAGGAGGAATTGTCTTTGCAGTTTTTGCTAAACTCAGAAAAAACATATTTGTGTCATCTAAGTCAAGGCTTGATATTTTTCTTTCTTCATGTCTGATTCTTCTCAAAGTTGAATTTTCCCTCATAATTTTTACCGTTTGATGAATATCATTGTCTCCTCAATCTTGCTTTTTTTATTATCAGCAATATTTTGAAAATTTACATACGTTTCATTTGGAACGTTTGAAGATGCAATATGATCTCCCTGTGAAATTTGAGGAGTGTCTTGACTGGATGAAACTTCATGATTCATATAATATCCTGATCTGTTATTAGTGCTTGTTTCTGGGCTATAAACCACCTCTTCGTGAATTTCATCCACTTCCTGGAGATTGATATGTGTCTTTCTTGTGCTAAAAGAGGGCAAAAGAAATGACATTTCTGGTTCAAACTTCCATTTTGTTGCTCCACCTCCACTCTTCTTATTCCGTCATTGACTCAGTGCGTTCATGAAACGTCTCCGTAATTTTTCCCACGTATCTTTCGCTGTCCCAGCTGAAAAAAAAAAGATTTGTTTGAATAAAAAATATAAAATAAAATATAAATATAAAGCATAAAATTATAATTGATTTAAATGATATCTTATATTTATTTATAGATAAGTATTTATAGCAATCATTTTATTTTCAGGCTCTTGGCCACAGGAAACTCATTTAGAAGCCTGGGATTCAGTTACCGTTTGGGATTTAGCACAGTAGGAAAGATAGTTAGAAGTGTTTGTGAAGCTATATGGAAAATATTGGGTCCTCTTTTTATGCCAAAGCCAAATGAAGACGTTTGGAAAGCTTCAGCAGAAAAATTCCGGGATCATTGGCAGTTCCCAAATTGTTTGGCAGCAATTGATGGGAAGCACATCGCTATTCAGTGCCCAATTGGTGGAGGGTCAAAATACTTCAACTACAAAGGTTTTCATTCGCAAGTTCTCCTTGCACTAGTTGATGCTGAGTATAGATTCATTGCTGTAGATGTAGGCGCATATGGTAAGAACAGTGATGGTAATGTTTTTTCAAAATCTGTGATTGGGAAAAAACTCAAAGACAAGACATTGAACATTCCACCACATACACCTTTGGTTGAAAATTCTGTTCCATTGCCATATGTAATAGTTGGAGATGAGGCTTTTCCCCTCAAAACATATTTACTTAGACCATACAGCAGACACCACCTAGGAGGGGACGAAGACAAAAAGGTCTACAACTATCGTTTGTCACGGGCTCGAAGGGTCGTTGAAAATGCTTTTGGTATTCTAGCTTCCCGGTGGAGAGTCTTTCGACGGCCTTTGGAAGTACAACCAGAAACTGTCGATAAACTGGTGCTTGCATCTTGTTGCCTCCATAACATGCTCTGCAAAGAACACAATCCCCCTGATGAAATTGAGCAACTATGTCCGAGGACTTCTGCTCTGCAAAATTTGCTGCAAATGAGGAGGAATGCACCCCGAGAGGCAACAGATGTTAGAGAGTACTTCAAAGATTATTTCAATTCACCTGTTGGCTCAGTAACTTGGCAATTACCCACGATCCGACGAGGACTTCACTCACCATGATGATAATATTAGAATAAAATATCAAAACGTATCCTCTCTAGTTTGTACTTAGTTAACGGACAGTGAAAAAAACCCATTCTACATGAACATTTTTTGTTGTTTATTAAGCTTCCGGCTGTTTTTCTCAAAAAGTATGCGAAATACGAAAAAATCTTAATTAAAGTCATTTGGTGTCCGAGGGGGGGAAGAGGGGAGACGAGAACAGCATTTTTTTTATTTGGTGGACTTTTCAAAGTTATTCCAAGGTAAATACCTTTTTTAATTGAAACTTATAATATTTGTATCGGCATCTGAGTATAACCAAAAAACAATTTTTGTTTGAAATAATTTTTTTATTCACTTTTGATTTTCAAAAATATTTGACAAATGACAAATATATTATTACAATGAGTGATTTATTACTAAAAGTTAATAATTTAAGGTAATATTGTTTTACTAACCCAAAGCGTGGTCTCCGTTATTATATTTTTTCCACAGGTCTAACTAAAGTAGTGTTTATAAAACAAAGCCTACTACGACCAAAAAATGTCGCCAAAGGATTACCACAACTTACAAAAATATCATATAGACGAAATAACTTTGAAAATGCCCACTAATTCAAATCATCTTTCCGCCTCGAAACCACACAACTTTTGTTCGGAAATACTTTTTTTTATTTTGCGTACTTTTCGAGTTAAACGGGTGGAAACTTTTAAAAAAAACTGTATATAACAAATTACGATAGTCATAGGCCCACAATATTTTTATTTTGTCTCCTAATTTCAAGTGTATACTTTTAGCACCCCCAAAAAATTGAGTTTATACATGAATAAATAAAGTAAATATAAAAAAAACTTATGTTTTATTTTCAACTCCTTCCCAATCTCTTCCCAAGCGTTGGTTCTCATTTCCTGGTCTCTGTAGTCTCCTGACTTGACATCATAAAGAAAAGCTCGGCTACGCACTTTTTCAATAAGCATTTCCTCCATAATTAACACACTCTAACAACCAAGAAAACCAAACGACTTGTCTACTTACGACCCTTCAACGTACTCACGGCTCACGAAATATGTGCTGCCGCAGATATTGTGAGAGCGCGTGAGGGGGTTACGAGACATGAGAAGACATGACCTCACGTGATGTGTATGTAGTGACGCCAGTGTGAATGCGCTCCCATCTAATCAACAGAAATAAGTTTACTCACACTTTGATGGCTTACGTGAGCTCATGTGACCTCACGTGACGTGACGCCAGTGTGTCCCCACCTTTAACGTGATTAGTACATAGCTGTATAACCCAAATGGCTATTAAGACGAGGTGCTTAAAAAAATGTATTTTGATGAAACACTCAACTTTAGTTAATGAAAGAATTATAAGTTAGTATATGCAATATAGTTTTACTACTAAAATACAAAATGAGTTATTTATTTTTTACTAATGAAACAAACAATACAAGCCTTTGTCTCCATAGTAAACTACAAAGGATTTTCTTTTTCTTTAGTAGATCACTATATACATAATTTTGTTCTAAGGTGTCAGTCATTCTTGTAATAGGTTAGCCTGCAGATGATTGGAATATCAAGGTTTGAATCTCGGTTGTGGGGTTTTTCGCTCTGATTTCACGCAAATATGGCTACACTTCCTCTAAACAAATCTTCCTCGCACCTAACATATTAGCATGATTATAATAATTTAATACATATGCATACAGCTCTAATGGGTGATGGCAAAATATTCTTAGCATCAACTCGTCTTGATATTATTTACAATGTAAACAATTCTTGTGTATTTCTAACACTTACTCACTATTAGAGGATTATTTTGGTGAATTTAAAGGAACTGCACTGGTATTCCTATTAAAGAGAGGTAAACCCTAGTATCAGTAAAGAGTACTTTGTCCAGACTGAGTTCATCCCATCGGGTTTAAGTATGTTACATTACTTCAATGAGCAGCCAGGATAAAAATTTGGGGTCAGATGCACCATCAGTAGAATCATACTCTCAAATGTTAATTTTTATCAGAGATGTGACTCACAAATCCATTACTGTTTCCAGCCTGTGGGTTGGGTCAATTTTTTTTATTCAAGCCTTATATTTTCCACTACCGGTTTGCTAGGCCTGTGGTAGCTTCATATGCCTTATAATGTTACTTAAGACTAGGACAGGCACAACATCCAATACCTGACTGTTAATTTATCAATGCGAAAGTGTAAACACATATTTTCATCTATGATACATTTTTGACTGTGCTGGGGATCAAAGCTGGGAGTAGACAGACATGCTATCGACTGTGACTCACAAATCTGTGAATCTTCAATGATACTCGAAATTAAAGGTTTCAAGAAAATATTAGATTCAAGACTCAAATCCTTAAAAACTTATTTTTCAGTTTCTTGGTTGACATTTGTTTTAAAGCTCTAAAACTGCCTCTTGTAGGCTCAAAACCAATATATAGGACAAAATTAAAAACCAGGCCCCAAACCAGTAATTTAACATTTACCTAAATATATGAATGTTAAAACAACTAAATTATAAGCATTTTTTTAAACCATTCAGCTACTATTTCTTTTTTATACTATTCCATTACATTTCTCTTTCCTCTGAGGTTCATTATTTTTTTCCAATATCTGGATTCACATTTGATATTCAAAAGTTGAATGAATATTCGGATTTGTAAAACAGTGAATTACCCCAACTTTAATATTTAGATTTAATCACTGGTGGTGGAAATTTGAACTGTTTAGTAAGGGACGGCTACCAAATCAATTTTTAAAAACTAGGGGATTTTGAACCTATAAGGTTTAGTCCCGTAAATTAAAAGAAATTAATGCCTTTTTAAGTGTGGCAGGAAAAACCTGGAAGGTAAGGGACTATTTTAATATCAGAGAAAATTGAGAAATGTTAGGGAATTTAATTAAAATTAAATAAAAATCAAAGAGTTTAAATACTTGTTAAATTATTTAAAAAACAATTTCACACTTTAACGTTAAAGCTATTTCTGTAGTTGAATTTATAGATACATGTTTTAAATAACTTAAGTTCTAAAAAAATCAATAAGTTTTATAAATGTTAAATTTTTAATTCCACTGAAATTATAATTTTAGAAAGGGACTATGTTAAAATGGTAAAAATAATGATTATTCAAGTATTTAGTGATCTATTTAGCAATTCTTATTTTCTTTACCTTGTCATTGAATACATTATACTGATTGGACGTAAACATGCCCCTTGCATAAGACCAAACTGTGATGCTCAAGATTGTCGTCTGCTTGACTCTGAGGGGACAGAGCTAACGGGTTCTTTCAATGTTCTTGTATGAAAAAAAAAAGTGTTTGGTGAATAAAACTGTCATTGTTTGAAAATAGCAGTAAGACCTTTTTATATTAAAACGTGTAGCTATCACCCATGTTAATTTATATTCTGCTAAAGCTACAATATATTTAAAGTTGGCTATTATCTTGTATATTTGTTTCAGAATAAGATAAATAAACTACATTATATTGAAAGTTTGATAACTATAGTGGAATAAAGTAGCTAATAACTTCATTGCTTTTGTTTGAATGACAAACTTTGTGTAGTAGTCTAGCGTTCAAACGATCATTTATGTTATAAGCTTGTAGGAAATATTACTAAACCCGGATTTTGGTAGCAAGCCCGTTCTGGAAGGCCTTATTTAATACCAAAATACTACTACTTTATAAGGTAGGGTTCTGGTATGAAATAAGGCCTTCCAAAATCATGGTAAATATTAGCCTACAAAAATGTATTTAAAGAAACGAATTTTGAACTTAGTTATGCTGTTCTAACCTGTTATTAACACATTTATTTCATTTAACTATTCCTTATTTAAAAGTTTCTTTCTCTCTTACACAAGGATGTGCAGATGGTAGCTCGAACATTTCAGCTGTTATTATATAGAGATCAATGTGGCAATTCAGCTTCGATAGAAAATAATTCATAATGGATTAAAATATTGAATTAATTTATAGGTCAAAAGTTGTTTCAGAGCTCTTTTATGTTATTAATGTGAAACTGCCAATATCATCTAAATTAATTAGTCTATACTTTTCCATTGCTAAATTGCGTTTTAAAAATTTATTTGAATCAATAGGACGCTCGAAAATGACAAGCCTACAAAACTTTCGGTTTCAATCCCAAGTTTTATTGACAAGCTTGGCTCAAAGCTTGAAACATGAGTACTTGCAGAGCTCTAACTAAAACCAAAGTGTCAAATTTTGTTTCTAGGTATTGGAAAAATTGCATTGCCTGGATATGGCATTCTAATATGAGATGGTTGTAATAGAGGGTTTGTTTATATGGTTTTTGTATTGCGTCACATTTGACCAGGAGGGACTTACTTTGACATACAGGTTTGGTCGCCTTATGTTTAGACTATTTGCAGCTTTGATGGCACAGAGCGTTCGTTACCCAGGGTATACCATAAGAGGTTGTCAACACATTGTACATGCGTTGAGATGATGTTATGATAGTGATTATGAAGTTGTTGAGCCAGTAGAAGTCTTAACCTAATTTAAGCCTAATTTACCAAACCCTGGTGACCGTTGGGCTTATTCCCCTAGAGCAGTGGTTCTCAAACTTTTTTCTCTCGTGGTGTAGTATATCTCCTCGAGTTAAAGCATGGCACACCGATAGTTAAGGTTGGCAATATTTTGAACTGGCGTCAGACGCGCAGGCTCTTATAGCCCAATAACATAACCATTCTCTTATTGTGAGAGTTGTCTGCTGGATAGTTCATGTTTCATGGGTTTTGAAATTAGTGAATATGTGTTGTATTTAAATTTTTTGTTTATTTCTGGTAAGGTTTTAATGTTAAAATGGATAAGTTTTTGGTAAAACTGAAAAAAATAATTAATGCATCTATAGAATATCAAAATGTAAATAAATGTGAAAACAAACAAGTTGCAAGTGTGAGATCCATGCAATCTGCTCCGCAGGCGGTATCGTTACTTGGTACAACTCGCAAGTACAACAGTTACTTGAACTTTGTATTAACGTATGCTGGCCCTGAAAACTGTCCAATTCCTGAATGTGTGGTATGTGGGGGAAAACTTAGTGATGAGAGCATGGTTCCGAGTAAATTAAAGACATTTAAATACAAAACACAGTCATTTGACTTGAAAAGACAAGAACTATTTTAGCCATTTATTATCATTTGGTGTAAAACAAGCAAAATCTATAGAATAAAAGAACAATTACAGTTAAAAATGCCCAATTAGCCAGCTATAAAGTGGTTGAGATAGTAGCAATAAAGATGCAACCTCACACCATTGTTGAGGATTTGATTTTGCCTACACACATATTGTTAAATCAATTTTAGGAGACACAGCTGAGAAAGAAGTATCCTTAGTACCATTATCAAATGATACAATTTCTCGTCATATTTATGACATGTCTTCAGATATTGGGAAAAATGTAGATGAAAAATTGAGCGACAGTAGAATATTTGCCCTACAGCTGGATGAGTTATCGCCTTATCGGACATCAGCCAAAAATGTCTTGTATTAAGCTACATCAGATTTGTTGATAACGATGAGATCATCAGACTATTTTTGTCGTGCACAGAATTACTTAACACGTCAACAGGATTAGATATATTTAACTCCATCTCTAATACCTTAGAAAACAATGGGCTATGCTGAAAAAAATGTGTTTCTGCCTGTAAAGATGGTGCACCAGCAATGACTGGGAATTCAAAGGTTTCATTTTAAGGCTAAAAAATGAATTTCCGAACATAGGCTCCACTCATTGCTTCATACACCGTCAGGCTCTAGTGGCGAAAACTCTCCCAGCCGAACTTAACGTGTTTTGGACCTCGTTATTAAGCTGGTTAATTATGTTAAATCACGAGCTTTAAAAACATGACTTCTCAAACAACTGTGTCTTGAAGCTGGCTCTAAAACCGATATTCATTCGTTGTCAAGGGGAAAATTTCTCACAAGATTTTATAGATGTAAAAACACGCTACTTAAACTCTTTACTCCTGAAAACCCAGAATTTATTTCCCAATTAAATGATGAGGAGTCGTGTGCCAGACTAGCTTACTCGACTGATATTTTAAGCCATTTAAATATCCTGAATGCAAGTAAGGCAAAGAAGAAAATTTGTTAACCTCAAGTGACAAACTTAATGGTTTCTTAAATAAGCTTATACTGTGGAAACTACAAATGGAAAAGAAGCAGATGAAAATGTTTCCTTCTACAGCTGAAGTAGATCCTCTAGGAGACATCGAGATTGATCTTGGAATATCTCTCAGTTCTTGAAGATAAAATGAAGCAATACTTCCCCTCTGTCTCTGTTAACAAATATGACAGAGTACACAATCCGTATGCAGTATCGCTTGAAGTAACAACCCAACTCACTCTGGAAAAAGTCGAAGAACTCACGGAACTGAAGGCAGATTGCACCCTACAGCTGAATATGGAGAACTACCATTTGCTAAGTTTTGGATTTTAGCAAAGGAGGAGTACCCAGCAGTATCTGCATGTGCTGTAAGAACGCTGTTGCTATTTTCTACTACATACCTATGTGAACTGGGATTTCCGACACTTACAAACTAAAAGATTAATAAATCAGAACAACTTATTTCCATTAAACAGGAAATGCAGGTCTGTTTATCATATATGCCCAAGAATAGAGGTTTTGTGCAAGAAAAGACAAGCCCATGTGTCACATTAACTCGAGCTATTAGTATTTATTGTTTCATCTATTTTAAATTACAAATATATTTCAAATTCTCATATTTTTTTCACAGTAAAACAGCAATCCAAATTTTGCGGCACACCCTTTGAGAACCACTGCCCTAGAGGGAAAAATACTCAAGGTACCAGCTGGGATTCGAACCCGGCACCCCTAGGCTTGTAGCCAGGTACACTGACCAAACCACGGGGCAGGTTATATGCCATGCTGACTAAGTTTCACAAATAATATCTAAAACTTATTTTTTATACTGGAAAAAGAACATATAGAAATATTGATATCCAATAACTGCTAGCATTTAATCTATTCATTGTAATTTACAGAAAGATAATTCACTAGAGAAAATTGAAAAATTAAAGACACCTGGAAAAGTTGGGAATTTTATAACAGAACAGAAGTTCTGTTGTATATGAAAGAGGGATGGAAAGACACAAATAAGGGAACAAACACAATATGACTTTTACAATGAAAATAAGAACACAGTTCACATTTTACATAGCTGCTAATTGACATAAAGGTAAAAAGGCTTACTCTTGAAGAAAATCTATCGCTACCACCCAATACCTCAACCTAGGTTTCATTCTAGTTGTACCATAACACTCTTTATCTCATTTAGGAGGTTGTTTTGCATAGTAATGATTAATTTATCAATAATAAGCCTTTACCTCTTTATTCAGTGGCAGTGATGTAAAGTGTGAACTGTGTTCTTTTAATTTTAAAAACCATATTGAGTCTGTTCCTTCTTTTGGGTTTTTATCTCGCTCTTTCCTGTACCTCAAATGTGAAAGGAGGTTTTTCCTCAAATATATATTACAAGATCTGTAGTCACCATGAGAAGATATTTTGATTTTGTTTATAAAAGTAACCAAGGTTTAGTATATCTTTTCTCCCAATAAACAAAGTAATTTGTTCCTACATTAGTGTGTGTACCACATGTGCTTACTACCATAAGGGCTATATGAAGCTTTTAAGTTGAAGAAGTGGAGGCAATAAAACACTTGGGTTATGAATCTTATGGGCACTTTTTTAGAATTTGTTCTAAGTGACTCAATTTTGTTAAACATACCTCAAGTTCTGTATACACAGCAGTGTGTTACAAAGGGTGTGATGATAGCATGTTGTGTTGGGTTCAGAGACCAAGCCAGCGGCAAGTGGATGGCTTACACCAGCTTGGTTCACGAGAGACAGGTTCTCTCGAGCCCTCCTGACTGTGTCACTGCCACACTTGTATGTACATCTGTTCTTATTTTGTTTTGCTAGACTACCTGGGCAACGTTTTGGAAGACCTTGGTCTAAGCCTCTCTGAACACTTGCAGCAAGTGACCACTTTGTTGAGGTTATCATCAGAAGAATACCAGATCAAGAGCTCAGGTTGTTCTCCTCGTCTGGTCGCTGCTGTCAGGCAGATGAGAAATATAACATCTTCATGATAATCACTTATCTGAGTGTTGTTACTGATTCAGAACATTTCACTTGTGTGTTACTTTGTGAAACTATTTTGTTGAACTAATAAATATTATTGCTAAACAAACAAGCCGTAAAGACACCTCTTAACTGGTAAAACGGCTTTGTGACGCTTTGCCTTGGATTTTGAAAAAGTATTAGCTTTGACTTCACTCTGAACAAAATTATAATAGAAAACAAATATATGTTAATTTTTTTTTAATGAGAAGTCATATATTAAGGCCTTGCCTACCCTCTCTGGCGGTGTGTTGAACTTTCAGCTCTCAAAATATATGGCGTTGCTAACCTAATACAAACTGGTGAATTCTAGCCATCAGGTTGGCAGAATTACTGGTTTGTTTAAACAACTGGGAGGCTGGCTGACTGCTCATCAGTCAAGGCCACAAGAAAACTTTTCCTAGAACTGATAGAGATAAAACGTCAAGATACAATCATTCTCTCGAAGAAAAATTAGCCTAGCCATCCTAGCCAGCTAGACACTTCTGTCTGAGGGTTCAAATCCTTGCTGAGGGCATTTTGGGGAGATCTTATTCAATCGTTTCCTTCTACTCTTCCATGCAAATGTGGGTACATTTCCTTAATAATTATACCTTCATCCCCACAACCCCAATATCGCAATTAATATACATGTATTTAGCCCAGACTGAAAGTAAAACGCGGTGATTTTGACTAATAACATGTGATTAGTTGGTCAGTTTGAATCCCAATCGAGTCGAGGTCTCTTAGTTCTAAATCCTAACTAGATGTGAATTAATGTAGGGTACAATTCGAAGCGCTATTATCCCTTAGCCTGTGTGAAACTTTAAAACCTAATTTTTACCAGTATTTCACGAGCTTTGATTAGTTGTGTACTCATCTTGGTGGCCATGGCCCGAGGGGCCATCCTTAAATTATGTAGGGCTTTTAAGGGGGGCGGGGAGGGAGGTTCAGTATTTCCCAATGGTTTCTTACGAGGGGTTGGGAAGTCATAATTTAGGTTACATAAGGATTTTTAGGGGGGAGGGGGGATGTGTCATGGAAAATCTTACGATACCTTACATGTGGTGAGGGGAGGGTGGGTTGAAAACCATGAAAAAAGGTCTAACGTAATTTAAGGACGGCCCCTAACCAACGTAACCCTTCCAGCTCTTCATGTAGTAATAGGACATACATATGTTTTCTTGAAAAGTATAAACGATCGCTCCAAATGTTAATAATGCCCCAAAGGCAAGTTAAACAAAACCAGATGAAAAGAAAGTCTAATAAATGCCATCACTTTACACAAAAATCTGCGTTAATTGGTCTATCAGACTTACTACAATCATAAAATATTTTATTATTCAGAAAACTCAGTGCTACATCGTTATCTGCGAAGGTACATGTGCCACAGTTTGGGAATCACTTCTCTATAGTCTAAGCCAGACCTTCTCAATGGGGTGCCTAGGCACCCTACCGTGCAGCGAGAAAATATGGGAAGTTAATAATTGAGTCCATATAAATATTGTACTAGTAAAATATGCTTAATTTAGATATTATTTTTATTTTTCTAAGATACAATATTAATTAAAATAGAGTATTTTAATTTTTAGTATGTCATCTAATTAGTTTCCTAAACTCAAAACACATGGAAATAAGGCTGTTTCATACAAAAAATGGCGCGAAATATAGGGGCTGTATCAAAATCTACCCCCCCTGAGGAGAAACAATTTATCCTCTAAAAATAGTATGCCCCCATTCATATGGCACAATCTCCCATACCTGTTTAGTATTTATTTCTTTATATTTTATTATTTAAGTATCAATTTCATTATTGTTTACTTAATTAAATATTTCTTATATTCATTCATTAATAATATACGTAATTATCACATTTTAATGTTTACCGCCTTTTCTTTCATTAATCATGTTTTGTAAGGGTGGAGCAATTGCTTTCTTTTTTTTTACGCGCATTTTCTTAGTTAGTTCGCAAAGTGTTGTCCTCAAACGTGTACGTGCGTCATCATCGCGGCTCAACTTCTCTGTTTCTCTTAGTGCTTTGCATTCTCTGTTGCTAATTTAAATAACCACACTCTCATACTAACTGGTATAAATGTGCGTCTGATCCGAAGCACCAAGATCATCCCATCGCAACCCCAGGTAGGCCTACTTGGGTTCTGCTTCATCGGATCTTCAGCATCAGGTAGGATCTCACCATTTCTACTTACGCACACATTAATTAATTAATTCTCTCTCTCTCAATCAAATTAAAACCAATACCCGTAGTTTCATAAACGTAGACAATGAACCCCCTACACTCCGTTTCCCGTTTTTTCTATAGAACATAGACTACTAAAATTCAATTTAAATGTCCCAACAAATTTAATACCTCTAGGCCAAATTAGTTAATTCTGGACCAGAACATGACACACCCAAAAATATTCATATAAAAGCTACAAACGAGGTTCCCCAGCCGTCAATGTATCACTATATAGGGGGGAAATCTAACTTCACCACGATAATTATTCCAGATATGGTAGGAAACGAACACTAAGTTTGCAGTTCAGTACGTAAATGAGCTGTCGTGAAATTAATAGTATAAATTTACATTAATTTGGCATTAGAGCCTATTCAATTTTTAAAATCTTATTTAATTTAACAATAATATATCAAAAATAATTAAAATATAGTTTAAAATCACACCTATACAAAGGAATAGAGCTCATGTCAAGGTGTCATTTACAATATTATATTCAAATACATACCTGTGAACAGCCTTGGATCCATCCCAAATAATAATTGCGCTCTACTAACTTATAAGTTAGCTACAGAGCTTATTACAAAGAAATGCCACTAAGGCTAACTTTGATTAAAAATGTATAGCTATAAAAAGTAGTGCCAACAATATAATATTTTATTTCTTTTCATACAAGCACTAAATTGGGAATCAATGTTTAGTAATAAAAAAAGCTCCTTGTGTAGGTTTCATATTGTTGAACGACATTAGTAGTTTACATAGATTAGATGTCAAAACAAGTATCAAAACAATTTTTTAATAATAATAATAGGTAAACCTGTGCGAATCTTAGAAATTTCAAGTCCGAATCCGAATCGTAGTAGGATTCGGATACAATTCGAGATTTAGAATATTTTTTCGGATTCCATCCAAAGTTTAAAATATTAATATTGAAAAGATATGAATTTGATTTGAAATTTCGAATCTAAATAAATCCTAAATTCGAATTTGATTAATTTAGCTCAAAATTTGAGTTTATAATTATTACTTGTAAATAAATACAATCAGACCAGAGACCAGTTGCGTAGTGGAGTGCATAAAGATATTAACTTGAGTTCCAGATCGTAAAGGAATCACATGGCTGACAGTTGTTTGTGACAGTGAATATTCTATTAAAAAAAGTATCCAGGCCCACCTTGTAAAAAAAAACTTTGCATAGTGATTGAAATAAAAGGTGTGATCTTTAATTGATGTTTCACCTTTTGAGATTAGTGTTATTGCATAGGCCTACATTTGTTTTAATAAACCTAAAATGTGTCTATAAAGATTATCATCATATTTTGTTTTATAATTGTATTGGAACTAGGAAATTTAACATAGTGAAATATTCAACATGGATTCTATTTGAAACATTATGATAGTAAGCCTAAAATAAATTGTTCGATTCAGATTTGGACCTATTTTAAGAATAAAATAGTAAATCACCTTTTTTAGACGTATTCAACCGGGATTTGATTTGATAAAACAAAACTAGCATGAGATTCAATTCTTACTAGATTTGAATTTTTTCAAGAATGAGATTTGATTCAAGTCAGCCAAGATTCGGATTCAATTTGAAATTGAAAATAATTATGGATTCGCACGGGCTTAGTAATTGGCTAGTATGAATATTTTTATGAACACATTTAAATTAATATAAATATTATTATAGACACAAATCATATGTATTTATAGCTTTATTAACTATCTTTTTTGTTTAGTTTTATAGACATTGAAATTTAACAGTTGGGAGTCAATATCTTGCTCACATGTCATAGAAAAAAACACCTTATGCATTATAGCTTTCTGTATTTGTGTTTTGGCCTAATTGAACAAGAATTGACAAATATAGAAGCCCATGGCTTGAACCAATAGGAGCGGCACTAGAGAAAATGCCTCTCACTCCACCGAAAAATGAGATGAATTAAAACCACTTTGTGCTTTCCATATTTAATATCTACAGCGTTAGAAATTTGTAACACTCTTAACAACTGGATTCTGGGCCGTGAACAGAAATTTATTTTGGGAGTTATATTACCTTTGGTAGCTCATTGTCAAGTATCACAGTAGTTGGCAAGGTATTTTTTAAGCATCGCATCCCTCTTGAAACAATTATATATATAAAAAAACCTCTCGTCGATAGATCTTTAAGAACCCCTAAACACACCTCCTCCTTTCACCACTTAGTGAGGGATTCACTGGCTGACACTTCCACAGTGATGACCCTCACATTTGTAGTCCTCTTTAGTTTATTACTTCCCCATCAACAAATATTTTTAAAGGAATAGTTAGTTACTACTTTATCAATAAATGCATACATTCAGACTAGTTAGTAAAAGCTGTTTAGTAGGTAGACCTAGAGTTATTTTAAATACGATTTCGATTTCATCGAATTTAAACACAATTATTGATAGAGATTTTTTTTAAAAGTTACATTTACGGTGCATTTTTGTATACATTTTTCTCTGAATATAATGCGTTTCACTTCACTAACTATACGATTTTTAACACTGGTGGATGGAATCGTTACTTTCTCTTTTTTGGTGATTCTTCCTGAGAAAATAGGTCTTCTTACTTTCTTTCCTTACATGTGTTTTGAAAATTTTCAAAATAAGCAGCTTCTCTTATAGTGTGCCCTCGTGTGTGGCAAGAGTCAGCTAGCTCTGGCAAAAGGCACTCTTTGTAAAATTTCACTAGTTTTGCTTCCATTAAATCTTTCCAATAATCTATCATCTCTCTCTCAATTCTTTCAACCCTTCCTTTTGGTGTCCAAATCACAAAATCGCACCACAAACGTTTAATAATATGCAGTTGTCCCTGAACTTGGTAATAGTAGTTTGCGAGTAGGCAGAGATAATGATAGCGTATGAGTGAAAATAAGGGATGTAAAGAAACATCAACTAATGAACAATGTCTCCTGTGAAGTGTCACATGGACACAAAGCAATTATCAGGGGAAAAAGGGGGATCGGTGCCTGATGCATCCTTGCGGTAGGGTTTAATATTTAGGGTAATAGGCCTATTTAATTTCATTGATTTAAGTTCTTACAACTGACGTGCATATGTTTATTTTGTACAAATAATATTAATGTTTAGTTAAAACTGTTGGCCTAATGGTCAATATATCAGGCGCGTGATGTAGTGTGTAATGGCGGTGTGAACTACTCGCTCACGAAGCGAGAGTCATTCAGTTTTAATGACTGGTTCATGAGCGACCCATCACTAAAATACATAGAAACTAGTCATCAGAACTTTGGCACATATCCCATCTCCTATACCCAAAGGAGGAAATGATCCAACAAATAATATAGTTATTTTTAAAATATTCAATCATTTGATATTATCACACAATATTATATACATAAGTATTCACATCATTAAAGTCTGGACTTATAACTACTGGATAAATATTGCTATCGGGAGGTTAAAGTAAGCGACCAGTTAAAGGTTATCATCCACTTTAATATTTTACGCATATTATGAACTGAATTTATCTGCCAGATAGCTCCCTTAAGAATAAATATATTTTTATGCAGCAAACACAATGTTGGTACTGTTTTTAATGGTGTGCGCATGTGTATAAGCCCTACTGCTACAGCTACTACCTGGCAAGTGACTAAAATGCTCAACATTTGTTAAATAATGATGGCTAAACAAGTGCAAAGTGAACAGATAGCGTCACGTGGGCACATAAGCTAAGATGTCTTGCAAGTACTAATTTTGGTGTGTGCCAAAATGTGGTCAATAGTTGGGTACAACGTTCACAAAATTTCATTTATATTACTCACATTTAAATAATTTGTTCTTATATAAATATAACTCTACAAATAGCCTGTCAGTTTATATAAAAGTGTGAATTGAATGTTCTAACTTTTCATGTAGTTAAGAGCCTGAGCCTGTGCCTACTAAACATGTGAACCAAGATTTTAACCTAAAAATAGATTCTGATAAGCAAAACCTCATGAAAAAAAAGTGACTATGGCAACAACCATTTTAACTTTTAGATGAAAGTTATCAGGTACTTAAATAAAAATGTGATGGATAAATACATTTTATCTGGCAGATGAATGCTATCTGTCAGTCTTAAGACACACTTTTAACTTATCGACCAGAAAGAAATATTTATCTGCAAGATTAATATTTATCCAGGAATCATAAGACCGGACCTTAGTAGTGTGTCATAACTTTATTGTTTATCTTTTTAATTGAATATTATTAGAAAATCATTTATTTATTGTACCAAAATCAATTTAATTATTAAGGAGTTACTGCTGTTCAACAACAGTTTTTGGGAACATGCAAGACATAAAAAATACACTTTAACAATCAATAAATAAATTATTGGGTGTCATCAATGTAGTAAAGTTTGTTTTGAATAAAATACAGAATTTTTGTTTTTTTGTTTTAATGTTTACTTGTAACATTTTCCTTAAATTACCCTGAGAAACTTCTGGCTACATTTACATCATTTTTGTCTTATATATAAGAGAGAAAAAAGTATTCATTTTTATTTTGTTATTACAATTAAGACCAGTTTCTTTTTTAAAAAATTACAATTAAATAAATACACTTTTTTTGGAGTCTGAAAATACATTTTGACACTCTGATATAGTAAAAAGAAAAAAACTATATAGGACACTAATTACAAGTTTTAAAATACATTTGGTTTTTTTCAAGTAATACAAAATTTTTACCAACACAATTCTTTCTTTTCAATCAGAAAGGTTAATTAAAAGTTAATCAAAAAACTGACATTTTAAAGTTAGTGTACAGCAAGAAAAACTTTATAGTGGTATGTAATACATATACATACATACATTAATTTTTCCAGTCTGTGGCTTGGGTCAGTTTTTTTATTAAAGCCATATATTTTCCACTACCGGCTTGCTAGGCCTATCGTAGATTCATCTGCCCTATAACCTAACTTGAGACTAGGACAGCCACAACATCAAGTATCTGACTGTTAATAATTTATCAATTTGAAAGGGTAAACCCATATCTTCATCAATGATTAATTTTCAGACATTTAGCTCAGTAGGCAGATACCCTACCAAATGAGCTAAGTGTTGAACTGTTATCTAATAAATTTGTATAACATATTTCAGAGATGGAACTGTACCGTTGTGCAATGATACAAAATCAGAGACAGCTACCTTCCCTCTTTACCAGGAACTTTTATACCGCCCTGAGGCCAGATCCCTGTTTGTTTGAAACTTGCGTATGCCCCCCTCTGATTCAAGCCGTTCTATACTGCAAGCTGGCTCGCCTCACTAGCTGAGCTGGATAACACGTCACAGCCTGTTTTCTTTGAGTGTGGTCGATCACGAATGAGCTTACCGAAGCATTGGATGATCATTCTGAAGCGCTGAAGTAACATGGTCTACGACAGGAGTCGGCAACCTTTTGAGCATGAAGAGCTATTTTCCAAAATATGTTTTACTTTGGGGGCACCAAGAAAAATGTCAATTTTTATATTTGAATTTTCACCTTTTATTTGCAGGTTTATTAGTGGCAAGTTGAAAATATACATATTTTAAATGTAATAAACAAAACAAACTATAATATTATCACTCTTCAGATTTAAATATTTACAAAGTGGGCATATTGTTTCAAACTTATTTATGAAGGTATTAATGGAATAATAAATTGAGGACTAATGATGACTATATAACAAAGAAGTTTAATTTAAAATAATACTTGACAACAATTCTGTTATTTATCAAACAAAACTATTTAACAAAAAATGTAAAGAACTACAAAACATAGGGTGGGTGCATAAAATCTGCTAAGAGGGCACCCGCGAGAACCGCGTTGCCAACCCCTCGTCTACGGAAACAATAAACGCTGATTGTGTGAATAACAACATAGTTATATTTTAATTATTAGTTCCGAATGTTTCCACCCCTGTTATGTGTGCGATAGGCCTATTACTTGCATCTTTGACTAGTGATGTACACACTTTCTGTTCTGTTATAACCATGTGCGTACACTGGTCGCTGTGTCATAAAACTTGTAATTGTATCATTCAACATACTAATCCATCTATACAGCACACAAAAGATATAGTAATTACTCAATTCCATGAACCTCTGTAATTATAATTGTAACACTGATCCATGCAAGAGGTGAAAGAATGGACTATACTTTGCCGTTACGGTGGCATTGGGTAGCACACTGGACTAAATCGGCGGATTGGCTAGTGCTCGTGGCAACATTTTGACGAGTTGTGCCGCTCATACTTCACTATGATTGGATAGTTACAAAAACTACACAAGAAAGTGAATTTGTATATAAGATTGTGTTTATACTGTAACCGTCACTTTTTGGCTTAACATTGAAACGTGACTTCTCGGCTAAACATAGATCGCAACAGACGAATTATCACTGACTTCATGTTGTAAGAACATTGTAATTTCATTCTTTCCACTAATATATGAGAGATAATTGTATAATTGTATCTCTTTGCAGCCCTTCAGGCGATTTCTTAAACAATTTTGGACAATCTTTTAACTATTTGTCATTTTGAACTCTTACCTACATTTTAGTTATTTTTCGACTTAACTATCTTCTGATTGTATTTCTTGGACTTGAGTAAATTTGGATATTAAAACTTACTTGATTTCTCATAATGTTAGATTTTGCATTTTCCTGCGTAATATGAATTGTCATCTTTCTTGATCTTTCCAATAGTAATAATTTTTAAGGCTATCAACTTGAGATATGAGATAGTTGTATTATATTTGAAAGAAGGTACAACAAAGGTGGATGGAAACTTATAAAAGGCACGAACACAACACTTTCATATGTTGTATTTTTCAAGAGGTAACCATTGGCAGCAATGCAAAGTAAGAATTGTGTTATTTTCATTGTTAAAGCCATAATGTGTTAATTCCTTTTATACGTTTTTATCCCTCTACCTTATTCCCAAATATGTGTCACATAATGCCTAAAAAAGCAAAAAGAGGTTTTCCTTAGAGAGATATTTTTTTAAAATTATTTCATTCTGTTCATCAATTTTAATGTTTAAACACATAACTAACTAACCTTTTTCCTCTACTTTTAATAACAAATCAAACAAATTTTTTTATATTTTTTTTTTCAAATATCTTATTATATCACTCAATTTTATACATATATGTATTTTGTTAGTTATTATAGTCTACTTATCACTTTCTTTTTTTAAATATAAGAAATCCCCTCAATACATTTGTATTATCAGTCAGTTGTATTAATAATTGTCCTGCCTTATGCGGGAAAAATAATTGCGAAAGCAATGGGCTGATAAACAAATAATTACTTTAATCCTTCTTATACAGTGAAATCTCTTAATAGCGAACAACTTCTGGGATCAAAAAGTCCTTTATTAAGAAGTGTATGTTATTTGAGGAACTATATATATTTGAAGTGAATGGTACAATCCCAGGCTCAGAAGGTAAGGGAGGTATGTATGACCTTTAAGTACCATACTCATTACTACCATTACTATGTAGGCTATTTTAGAAACATTCACTAGAAGGGTCTGGCAAGACTATACTCCATTCACGATAGGAATTACTCTCTGAAAGGTCTTTTTTCCTACCAATATCCTACTGTATACTATATTTCTGGTAGGGAAAAAGGCCTTTCAGAAAACAATTCCTACAGTGAACAGACTTTACTCACACTTTGTGGGCGACAACACCATTCATAACATTTCTAAAGTAAAATACTCTATGTGGAATGTGGAATGATGTTTTCAATTCGTGTCTGTTGTTTAGAGATTTTATCCATAGATTTGAGTGTCTAGCAGTGTCCACATATGTTATTGAGAAAGTCCATTATTGGGAAGTTATTTCATCATATGAGCCAATGTTGTTTTGCGAGGGAAATTAAACTGTCCGCTATAAATAAGAATTGGCTACTCCGAGGTGTCTGTTAAGGGAGATTTCACTGTACTTCTAAAATAGTATATCTATCAAAAAAAATGGGATTTTAAAAATTAATATTAAACTGATGTTCAATTATTGTAATTCTTAGGAATTATATACTTATATTACAAATTAATATTTATTTGGAAAATGTGAATTAATTAATTTGTATGTTGTGATCACTTGATTTATCATATTAGAACGAAATACTAAAACTAAAATTTTAATTTATTTGATTTTTAAACATTAATAAGAGTCTAGATTGTTTAATTTGGCTGGATTTTAACCTGTATTTTGTGAGGGGTGGTTGGGGTTGATTAAAATTGAAAGCACAATTGAAATAAATATCAATTCACAGTTTAGACCTATATTGTGTAATGTAGGTCTATTTGTAAATAATTAAAATTTAAAACTATTTGCTAGGATTCGGATTCGAGAATAAAATGTAGATTCGGATTCGAGAACTAGTGGATTCGACCCATCTCTAACTAAAACATATTGTTAAATAAATGTCTACTAAGGAATTTAAGTGCATAAACTAAAGTTATATAAATAAACACAATACAGAAATATTTCAAGCACAAAACAAATTAACAAAAAATATTTGAATTTCAAGTTTTCTTTGAATTGAAAAAGTGTGTACTTGGCACACTTCTAGATAACCTACACTCATACCAGACATTTTTAAGTTTAAAAATATACATTTAAATCAGAACACAACTCAGTAATTTCTTGAATACAACATGCCCTTTCCTCAGTAGAAAAAAGCAGACACTAACAGCTATCCATAATCTAATAAGTGTTATGATGAAGAAAAGGCCTGATGTGCCTTGAAAATTAGTTGTGTGTTCTATTTCAAATACCGTATTGACCTGAAAATAAACCACACTCTAAAATAACAATCACGTTGAAAGGAAAAAATTATTTATGTCTGTAAAAGAATCCTTTAGATAATGTTCATGTCTTATCATTACTAAGATTTTACATATTTTATTGTAACTAAGTTTTATTCATTTCAATCATGATCGATAATGTTTTAATTCGTGTATCTCTTTAATATGAGTCTGTATTCTTGTTATTTATTCTATTAAATGGCTATGCCTTTTTTTAAGCTCTAGAACAATTTATTGTGTCCATTTTTTTTTACATATTATATGATGTGTAAAATTAAGATGAAATTAAATAGTAATATTTTTTATGGCAAAAAAATTAATAATTTAAGTATTTATTTAAGTAATTAATGGACTGTAACAAAAAGTCTCTTGAAGCATGTGTGAAAAGTAATAGTACCATTTATAAAAAGTTTGACTTTTTAATTTTTTCAGCCATTTTGGCTTGAAATTAAATTTTTATTATTCGAGTCAAGGTTCAAATCTTTATTAAAATAACGTTTAATCAATAAACTATTTCGATGCACAATTATATAATTAAGTTACATGTACTTCTCAAATTTACAACATTTATCTTTGACAAGACGTGTATTTATCACAACTTGTGAATGTGGGGAATGCCAGGCCTCCACTGTGGTTCGGATTCCACGTTAAACTGTTGGTCCTCTATTTCATCTCACAATCATCCTACGATTATACATTAGCATAAGTGCGTATAACCCGAATGGGTAGTAAGCCGTGGTAATAATAATAATAATAATAATACATTTATTATGTATTTTCTGAGGGTGTGATTATAGGCTGCACTAGGGTTTTATAAAAGGTATTCTTAAGAAAAAAAGTGAAGCTTATTTTTGGGTCAATAGTGTCATGAACTTTTAGAACTATAATAATTTGGTAATAATTTATTACTTGCTTTCAATGAATCCAGTAATCGTGTGTATTGTATTGCCATCAATAGTTGTTCATTTTTTTGTGGCCTTAGATTATTTCATTTAAGTTATGCATTATTCACTTTTATATACAAAATTTGAGAAAAATATACTACTTTTACATTAAAAGTACAAAAAAAACATGTGTGGGGTCGATAATTTATTTAATGTGAAGTTAAGAAATTTAAATATTTAGGAGCCAATTTAATTAGCAATAACGATATTTGATTAGAAATTATAAAAATAATACAGTTAGAAAATGTATGCTATTACTCGATCGGTAAGTTGTTGACATCTCGCCTGCTTTCAAGGAATGTAAACCTCAGAATATACAAAAGAATAATTTTACCGGTGGTTCTCTATGGATTTGAAAAGTGGTCTCTTATCTTACATGATAAAAAAAAACTTTTAGGATGTTCTAAAACAGGGTGCTTGAGAAGATATCAAGTTCAAAAAAGGAATGACGCTACTGGGGAGTGGAGGTGGTCAAACAATGATGAGTTATCCTGTACTCATCACAAGACAATGTTAGGATAACAAAGTCACATAGATTACGGTGGGCAGGACATGCAGCTTGAATAGGAGTAGAACCATGTTCAGAGTACTGACTGGCAAACCCAAAGGGAAGACCTTGACGCAAATGGGACGATAACATTAGAATGGATCTGAAAGAGTGAGATGGAATAGATGGATCTAGCTCAAGATAGAGATGGGTGGCATACTTTTGTAAGTGCGGCAATGAATTTTAAAGTTCCTGATGCCATGGATTGAGTAACTTGTTTTTTATCCATTTATTTTAGAGATGCATTTTTGATAGTATAATTTTTTGCCACAGAAAATATAAATCATAATTCATAACTGAATGTAAATCCACAATATAACAATAAATTCATTTAAATTAGTTGAAAAATGACACCTAAGACATATGAATTGAACCCGAGATCTTTGGATTAGAGTGCAATTTTCTAACAATAAGCTATACAGGAGTTGTCCCGTGCACAATTCACTCGTGATTTAAGGAAGATTCAGATGGATGTGTAGAAATCGTTGACTACATATAAGCAATCAATTAATATAGCGAGCCATCAGATGCCACAGCTGTATGCGACTAAGGAGGGCTGTTATGCTGCCAGGTATACAACACGAGATTGTAACTAAAGAAATTTCAATGAATATCAACAAACAGGCTGCACATCATTGTAAGTTGGTCTCCTCCATACAAACATTCTTTTAATTACAATGTTTGTAGCCAGTGTGTTGATAACGATAAATGTTAAGTAGTAAATGAATGGTATAAAGTTTTATTGTTAGTTTAGGTTAACTACTTTGTAAGCATCATAATTAAAATATATTTAAATTTTTCATATCTTTTGCTTTTAGAGTGAAAAGATCACAGCTCACAATTTACACTGCTGTCACTGGACAAGAGGTTTGCCTTAAAGAGAATTATTGTTATTTTATTTTAATTCTTTAGGAAACTTCAAATATAGCCTTAAGGATTTGAAGGACTCCTCTGTAGTTTTATCCATAACCTCATAACTTTACCCAGAGCTCTATTCCAAACAACCTGTTTACAAAGATCTTTCAGCTTTGAAACAAAACCATACATTCCCGGGTTTTTCCTAGCAAGAGCTATAACATGTAATACATTTAAGCTCCAAGCAGTGTTAAGTTTAGATCTGGAGAGCTTTGACAAACTCTCTAGTTTATGTTGGGTTCTCCGCCAAACACAACCAAGTAATGTTCACTCTGGCGCCCAGAGTTTGAACGTGCGGTCATATGACGCCGTCGCAATGAACTGTGAATCTGGAGCAATGTCTACACACATCACTTTCCCATCATGCCCTGACAGTGTCCTGAGGGGCTGCCACGTCTTGTTGGACCAAACCTGCACAGTAACAACAAATATGGAGTCATGGTAACTATGCATTGTAGGTAAAGTTAAACGTAACTAGGGTTGTTCGGAGCTCCGAAACTTCAACTTGCCTTCGAAACAAATATCAGCTTTGACTTGGCTCCACAAAATTCTGGCTTCGATAATTATGAAACTTTGCAAATAATAATATTTAAAGCTAAAATACTCAATTTAGGTTCAACTATCGCCATTATTAGCTGTTATGTACATTATAAATCAATATTGACATGAAACAATGTGAAGTATTTGAATTGTTATTTGTGATAGTAGCTTGATTTATCAAAATAAAACAAAATATTATAAACAATTAGGCAATACATTTTTTAAAGTAACCACAGTATAATATTTTTTCAAACAAAAAACAAAAATATTCAAACTATGATTCAGCTTTAAGAATATTTCACATATCTGACTCTAGTTCGTTTCAAATAAAAATAAAAGTGGACATCATAAACCCTTAAATGTAGTGAAAACAAATGAAGGAAATAAAAACAATATAGAAACTACAGATAAAATAAAATAGTTTTAAGGTGGAAATTAACTTTAGTTGCGGATACAGTTGTTCATTTATTTGAGATATTTAACAGACACTTTTGGATCGATTAATTATATCTGCACATGACTTATAAATTAACTTAAATCTAGCACAGAGACAACATTCAAACCTTGGTTGTTAATTTATTACTGTGACCAATGATAACATTTTTGGCCAAGCCGGGAATAGAACCCGGGACGCTTAGCTCACTAGACAAACACTCTATTGACTAAGTTAAAGTTAAATAGACTTAAAAAATGACACCTCAATCCAGGAATCAAACCGGGAACCTTTGGCTTTGTGAAAACTAACCTAAAATCATTCCATGCTCAGGGTCATTCTTCACTCATAGTTTAAGGATGAGTCTGATGGATGTGTGAATTAATAATCCTACCACAGTCACCGTTGAATCTGATATAAAATTCAATGATTTGATTGTGGTTTTAAAAATGTATGCAAATTAATATGCACACCCACACATGGTTGAGTTAAAAAACACCAAATATTTAGGTTATTACTACCTACTTTAGTGAATGAGCGCTGACATCAATCTTAATTAATCGATAAAGTAGCGCATTTTCAAAATATAGCTATTAATTGCTCAAAGTTTATTTTTCACCCAAAATTTTGGAGTTTGATTAAAAAATTCTTTCAATATTGATAGGAATCAAGGATAAAAAGTTTTCTAATTTGATATTCCTAAGACAAACTCAACCTCAAAGTTACAAAACTCTTCTACTCCCATTAAATGCTTGTACTCAGGACAATTATGATAATACTGTGTGTGACCCCTTAGCCGAGGCAGTAAAATTATTCAAAATCACATTAAGTTTTTATTTTTTTCAACATTCTTTATTTACAATTTAGTATAAAATTAATAAAATAAATATTATTAATTATTATATATCAGCTCACATTTTTACTTCCAAGCTAAGTTCTGGTTATTATCAGATTTTATATAAATGTTCACCCTCCGTTATTATATAGCAGTTAAAACAACACAATCAAAGATACACTAGTGGTGCATAGAAATTAGAACGCCGCCATAGATTCAGCAATATCAGCCATGCTAATTCCTTAAAACTTATAATAAAAATAAGATGCATGTTACATTTAGTGAGAAAATAGTGAGATATCAATGTAAAGGAACATAAATAAAGACAAGCGCAGGTAGATGCTGCATGTGGAAATAACAGGTTAGGCAGCAAAGTGTTAATGACTGCCTTTTACATGCTTACTCCTTAGGAATTTATATTCATTACTGTTTTAAGGCTGAGCCTACCCATAAATGCACAGTTCTAAACAAAAAAAGTATTTAAAAATCATTTAATAATACCACATTGTTGTTTTTTATTTATTTTAGTGACATATCTGGGCATCTTTCATAATTTTTATGAAATTTTCAAACCATGGTAAAAATAGTTATTGAAATATTTTCGTTAAAATTTTTCCATTTCAATGCATTTTAAATGGTAAAACCAAAACTATTAATCAATTTATTTATTTTCTTTGTAAAATTAAGCTAGAGTGTTTGTTTATAATACATCATTTAATGAATAATTTATTCTTGATAAATATCCTTACATAAGATAAATTCTGACTCCCCACCCCCTCATAAGAAAACGTAGTGAAATACTGAACCTCCCTCCACACCCCAAAATCTCTACTTAATTTAAGGGTCAGTCCCTGAGGCCATGGCCCCCAAAATGGGTACACAATTTATCAAAGCTTATGAAATACAGGTATAAATTATTTTTACAGGTTTCACAAGCTAAGGGATAGTAGCGCTCCGAATCATACGCCACTTTAATTCACATCTAGTTAGGATTTAGGACTAAGAGAACTTGACTCGATTGGGATTTAAACTGACCAACTAGTCACATGTTATTGGTCAAAGCGATTTGGTGTACTTGACATTGCCCGAGGCCTCTAATAGACCAATATGTAATATTTTCCAGCCTAGTCTTTTGTCACTATTGATAATCTCTAGACCCAAGGTCCAATTTTTTTTGTTCGTGACCCTTTTTCACGAGGCAAAATAACTAGTGAAACTGGGCAGTAATAAAGTTATGTTGAGATTTTTTATACTCTAATGTCAGTAGTTTTAGATCAAATGAGAAATAAAAGTATTATATATGCCAAAAAACCACAAGGTTTTACTTCCCGTCCGGACTGAATGAATGTATATTAATTACGATATTGGAGTGATGGTGATAAAATTAGGATTAATTATAAGAAATGTACCCACATTTGCGTGGGAAAAGAGAAGGAAGCAATTTAATAAGATCTACCCAAAATACCTTCAGCAGGGATTTGAACCCCCACCTCTCAGTCAACGACAAATCAGTCTATTGCACTAATGCAAGAAAGACGTTTTCTTAGAGCATGTGACCACCAATGCAGTAAATTTCTATTTTTGAGAACTTCACATTTTACAATCCGGTGGGCACCACACTTGTTATCTCTATCAGTTCTAGGAAAAGTTTGCTTGCGCAGCCTTGACTGATTACCGGTGAGCCAGCCTCCCAATTGTTTAAACGAACCAGCAATGCTGCCAACCTGATGGCTGGAATTCACTAGTTTGTATAACGTTAGCTACGCCATCTATTTTGAGAGTTGAAAGCTCAACACACTGCCAACGAGGGTAGGCAAACCCTAAGCCTGTTGCCTGGGTCAGTTGTTCATTCAACCCCGATATTTTCCCCTACCAACTTGCTAGGCCTGTTGTAGCTTCAGATGCCTTATAATCTAGCTTAAGATTAGGACAGACACAACAACCACTCCCCGACCGTTAATTCATCACTGTTAAAGGGTAATCCTAAATTTCACCATACCAGGAATCGAACCCGGGGGCCTTAGCTCAGTAGACAGACACTCTACCGACCAAGTTAAGGTGTTGGATTCTACTTAATAATCCCCAAAGAATAAAACTTAGATTGAAGGAGTGAATAAATTTTATTCATGATGTAGTTATCCAGTGGCAGCAGTGTCAAATGTGAGATATGTTCCTTATTTTATGGTAAAAGCCATATTTGTACATTTCTTTTATTTGTAAATATCCCTCTTCTTTTTACCTTATTTAGCATATATTAAAATGTACCTTAAAAAGCGAAAAGAGGTTTTCCTTTAAGAGCTGTAATATATTAGCTTCATTGTTTGAATTGAAATTTATCCTTAAACAGTGAATATTGGGTTAAATTGAAATTTATCCTTGCACAGTGAATATTGGGTTATGTCAGTTGTGGACATTTTAAATTTAAGAATGGTTTATAAGTTGTCGTCTGGTATAATAGGTTAAAAAAAACACTTAAAAAGTCCTTAATGAAAAATACAGGAAAAACTGAATTAATATACACGTGTATTTCTAACCCAATTAAATATGCTAAGAAGGGTGATTTGAATGTAATACGCTGACATTTCCCCATATAAACGATGGAATACCCTAATTTGGGGGTAAGACATCCCCATAGCTGATCAAATCTTTCCATCTTGGGTCAAATTGTCATACGATCTCAGTGGCCAACCTTGACTATCATAGGAAATACATTTAAAATGTAAAAGAGCTACTAAACTATTGATAAATTAAGTACAGTATCAACACCTGCATCAGTGGGCACGTGGATCAAGGCGTCGATAGTGTCCTTGTTTGTAGACTGGAGGTCAGGTGTAATGAGAGTGGAATATCTCTCCATGTAAATGTTGGCACATTCTCTAAATGTCTCCTTGGCTCACATCAACTCCATTAGTGTAAATAAGCAAAGAGAGTGGAACAGGTATCTTACCTTGGCAGAGTTGTCGTAGGATGACGTGACAATAAACTGTCCTCCTTCTCGCTGGTATTTCACCTCAGACACTAGGTTCATATGTGCTGGGATGGTGTACAAGCAAGTACGACGTCTCAGGTCCCAGATCTTGCATGTATTATCTTCACTGCCGGTAGCTATGTGGTACCTGAACATTACATGAGTACTAGAAGTATGTGCACAGGTGTGGGTAGTCACAGTCCAATCTTCATAGGACATCTAACAGATATTTATGTAATAAATCTACTTTCACAATATATTCATACATTAAGTCATGATATCTGTAGCTGTCACATTTGGTAGATATTATCAATAACTATGAAATACATTGATACCTAATCCCACCGTTCCCTTACAGGGTAGGCCAGAAACTGTGCATCTAGCTCAAAAAACAACTCTGTACTTAGTCCATCCTCACTAACTTTCTCCACACTTCCCTATCCTTGCACACTCCCTACGCTTCAACAACAACCATACACCCTTTTTTTCCTTAAAGCTCTTAATGTTTATCTTTTTTTACACATTCGTATACAAAATTTAGCCACATCTTACATGGCTTACCACTTCTTTTTGATCCACACACTCTACCTTCATATATATGATTCGTCACTCGATCCAGACTCATTCTCTCAACATGCCCAAACCAACCTAAAACACTTCTTTCACATTGACCTATTGGATTCCCTTTCTAAACCATACTCCTTCAGCCCTCATTCTTTACCGACTGTTCATAAGAGTTTTTCCACATACATTTCTTACATCTCTTCTAACCTCATTCACCTTTCTCTTGTGTTTCTCCTGACAAACCCAAGCATCACATCCATAAAATGCCAACTATGAAATAATACTTATATTATAGTGGTAAAGAATAATATGTGCGGAGGGGGGTAGGGGGGGAGAGGACCCAAAATACACCAGACTTTTGCTCTAAAAAAATTAATTTATTAAGTTTTTTTACAAAATTCTTTCAGTCTCCTTCAAAGTACTCTCCATTAGATGCGATGCACTTGTCCAGTCTTTTTTCCCACTGTTGGAAGCACCTCTGATATCGTCCAGTGCCCTCTGCGAAGCTGTTTTTACAACCTCCACATAATCAAAACGCTTCACTTTTAGATATTTTTTTATTCTCGGGAACAGAAAAAAGTCGCATGGGGTTAAGTCTGGCAAATACGGAGGGTGTGGAACGATAGCCCACCCCTGAGAGCCCAAATAACGGTTCACAGACAAGGCTGTGTGTTTGGGTGCGTTGTCGTGGTGAAAGAACCAGTCACCTGATCGCAAGAGTTACAGACATTTCCTTCGCACATCCTCCCTCTAACGTCTTAAAACTTACAGATAAAAGTTCTGATTAACAGTCTGACAAGGGGGGACAAGTTCCTGGTGCACAATTCCACGAACATGAAAAAAAAAAAAAGATCGGCTAAACATTCAAATTCACTTGTCTTGCTTATTTTGGTTGAGGGGATTTGGGGTCTTCCACTGGCTAGACCCTTGCTTGGTTTCGGGGTCATATCCGTAACACCAACTCTCATCACCTGTAATGACCTAGGTCAAAAAGTTTGGGTCACTTTTAATTTGATTTTTCAAGTCCTGGCTTAAATTCAGACGAATAGTTTTTTGATCCTGTGTGAGCAGGCGACGAACAAACTTAGTGGCAACACGTCTCATTTGCTAATCCTCAGTCAAAATCTGCTGGCACGAGCTCCAGCTCACTCCTGTCTGTTCTGAAATTTGTCGATCGTGAAACAACAATCCTCTTAGATTTTTTAGCGAATTTTTTCAATGTTTTCGTTTTTTCGAGATGATAAAGGGCACCCAGACTGGGCATGATCTTCAACACTCATCTTGCCACATTTAAAAAGCACCCAATCCACTCAAAAATTTGTGTGTGGCTCATTGCATCCTTCTTGAAAGCCTGTTGAAGCATTTGGTAAGCTTCTGTTGCCGATTTTTCAAGCAGGAAGCAAAATTTCAAACATACTCTTTGTTCCTTAAATCTGCCATAACGATTTCACAGGCAGAAAACGAGAACAGTTGAGAAAAACACCACTACAATCAAACGTAACCTTCTACGCAGACATAGCTTGGGCAACTGATTTGGGAAGATCTCTAGTAGACCTAGCTAGCGGGAGAACTCTCTACTACGCCTAAGAATGGCCACACGCTTTCAATCCGGTTTCTTTTGGGTCCCCCCTCGTATAACAGGTAGAAACAAATAAAATATAGATAGCAGTGCCTACATTAATTAAGAAAGCATTTTCTTAAGCAGAAGTGGTGAATGGTGCTTCATTAATTGCAGCAACTTAATATGACAAATAATTTCACTTCCCTCTCACTTAGCTGAGTTATGTTGGTTTTCAAAAATGTTGAGACAACACACTAAACAGATTAGTGTGTTGTTGGTACAATTTCTACACCAGAATTACTCAGCTTCAAGTTAGCTAGCTAATAGATCTTACTTAGAACTAGTGAAGGTGCCTTTGCATTTTTGAATCCTGAGAATATGTAATATTCAAAACATTTTTAGAGCTCTTATGATCTTTAATTATGAGGCGCATCCACAAAGTAAAGTCCGATAAATTAGTTTGAAAAAACTAGTAGGGATAGAAAGGTTTTATTATGGGCTAAAAATACATGCATAACTCTTTTATTTTTCCACGTAGTCCCCATTGACTTCGATATTGTTTTATATCTTGGCCCAACTTCTTTATACCCCTTTCAAAAAAATCTGCCGCCAGTGATTCATACCACTCTCCAGTTCGGCTTCTGCAAAATGCTGAGAGGGCAGCCACTGCTTCATATTCTAAAACAAGTGATAGTCACTTGGAGCGAGGTCTGACCTGTAGCAGTTTCCATCCAAACTTCTGAATCAGCTGAACAGTTTGAGCTGCAGTGTGGGCTTGAGCATTGTCATGCCAAAGAAGAGTCCCTGATGTCAGTATGCCACATCTTTTGTTCTGAACTGTGTGTTTGAGTCTTTTTAAGGTTTCACAATATCCTGTAGCATTAATGGTTCTTCCTTGTTCAAGAAAATTAACAAGCAAGAAACCCTTCTGGTCACAAAAAACAGAAGCCATGATTTTTTTGATGGAGTGTTCCTGCTTGAATTTTTTTTGCCTGTGGGGATATTGAATGACGCCACTGCATTGATTGTTGTTTTGTTTCAACATTCGTATACAACATCCAAGTCTTGTCGCTGGATACGATTTAAGAGAAAAGTTCATCTCCTTTCTTTTCAAAGTGCTGCAAAATCACTTTAGATGACTCCACACATTTTCGTTTGTGTGCTTTAGTTATCACTAAGGGGACCTATCTGGCATACTGTTTCTTGTAGCCTAGCTTTTCTGTCACAATTTCGTGAATGAGTGACCGTGAAACTTCTGGAAATTCAAAAGAAAGTTCCATAAGTATGAAACAACGGTTTTTCACGAATTTTTGTATCCACACATTCCGCTAAATTGTCAGTCACCACACTTGGTTGGCCATTGCGCTCCTAATCATGAACATTGGTGTGACTCTCTTTAAACATTGTCTCATCTTATAAGTCATTCACGAGCTAAGTTTACCTGGATGACAGCTCGAAATGTTACTAAAAGTAATCCCTAATATATCACTACGCCAACAGCTGACATCTATCACTTTGGATGACTGTAATGAAAACAGGTGGTAATATATTAATGTGATAGTTAACCACAGTAATTTAGGCTAATATTATTTATATATTTATTTGAGGTCGGACACAAAGTTTATTTATAGTTTTATTCACCTTAAAAAAATTATTAACACCACTTTCACAAAAACTTCTAACGAACAAAGATTCAAAATGGCGACTGATGAATCTAAACCATATGATTGAACATAACGGTAAACAAGTTTTTTACAATGATGCAGACACACAGTTGATGAAAATATTTTATTCAGTTGAATATTTCAAAATACGATAAAATAGTTTATTGTATGTAAAAAAATGACAACAATTTTCTCTTTTCCAAGTAAATATGATGCCTGTATTAAAAGGTGCGTGGTGTGTGTACTATATTACACAAAATCAGTAACGTTCCAAAACGAAAAATAAGTAATTTTAATTATGTTTAAAATATTGTTTTGAGTTGGAAAAAAAGATATTATTTATAAATATGAAATAATATGAGAAAACATAAGTTTACATTATTTTAAATTGTAATATATAAAAGGTAATTAAAGATCTTTACATTTATAACAAAACTGTGATCTTTTACAAGTGTTGGCAACCCAAAACCTAAACAATATGATTTTCGAACTGTCATCCAGGTAAAAACCTATAGTGAACGGAATATACTTTCACCTATGACATCAGGCCCATAAACCTTACATATCCAATGATAGAGTTCTGCAGCTTTAAGGTTTTCCGTTAACAAAAATTGTATGACACTAAAAACCTCACAACTGGCGGTATTATTTATGACAGCACTCATTTTAAATCACTTTCAAAGAACATCAGAGTAGGATAAAACTGAAGTAAAGGGATCAACAGAAATATGATGAGTCAATCTATGCTACTGCGCGACCCCACCTGAGAGTCTATTTTGGTGGTCATATTTCAATGTACCTTACTTTGGGATGTACCTCGTATAAGACTAACCTAACATCACTAATTAATCACTTAAATTAAAGACAATTCACTTTATAACAAATAATTAGGGCTGTCAAACTCGATTCCTCAATACCCTCGATTCTTACTGGTATCGAAAGAATCGAGAACCAATCTTAATATTACGATTCTCACTACTTTGATTCTTAGCTCTCAATAAAACTGGCAACTAAACAAAACAGCAACATTCAAAATATGTAATAATTGATTACCGATCATATTAATTTAGTTGCCGTTTCACTTAAATGCTGGCAAATTGTAAATATACCATATTGGACTGAATATAGTATGAGTCCAAATATAATACGACCCTAACATTTTGAGGTGTTCTACATGAAAAATAAATGGGGAAAAAAAAAAAAAGACCTGACATTATGACAGTAACAAGAGGTAAAAACTTAACAGCTTTGATACACTTTTTATTAAAGTAAAAGTTAGGTGAGAATGTCAGAATACATAAATCGATTCTAAACAATACGTAGACTAAGGATGGCAATTTTCTGTAATATATCAATACATCCTCATTAATCAATATATCACACCGTGTGTATCAAAAGCTATGATATGCTTATCAAATTAAAATGACCACCCTCCTGTAATTATATTCTCTGTCGCTTTTCAATTTTTAATGTTTTATTTAGCGCTTTGAATATGATAAGTTTAATAAAAATTGAACAAAAATTGAAGTAGTTTATAAAAATAGAGCAAAAATCGTTATCTTTATTTTAATCCAATAGATTTAGAGCAAAGTTCGACATATTAAATGTATCGATATATCGTTGTCAGAACTTCATCACTAATTTTTGGTGAGCTAGTGTATATATAATCACTTGTGGTGGACCATTTTACATTTTTGTAACATGTAAAATGTGTTATTTATTCTTTCCTTTATAAGATCCACAATGTTTTGTATTAATTTGGAGTTTATTTAAATTTTGATTTTCAGTTTTGAAGACTTTAAGTGTGTTTAATAAATATCTATAAGATTGTGAGATTGTTTCAAGTGACCATGTGTTGAAATGGTCGAGTCCAAGTTTCGCATTGAGAATGGAGTAGGGTATCAGGTACGTCAGATTTTATATATAATAATACTTGGAAAAATAATGAAATAGGAAATATTCAAGAATCGGAATCGAAAAATCGAGATTGTGATTTATAATCGGAATTGAGAAAAATGGGTCTTGTGACATCCCTACAAAAATAAATCCAGTTAATAAATGTAATCTCTTATCATATTTTCTAAGATTCAAATTTGGAGTCAAACTTCAGGATTTATTAGCAAAATAAAAATTCAGATTCAAGATAAGGTGGATTTGACCCACCTCTAGTTTATACACACGATCTAGTACAATGTTATTTTCCAAAACTATGAAATTTATAAGAAAACTTATATTTTTGATCTTAAGTAATAAATAAGGACATTTAAAATTCACATTCACGATAATGCGAGTTTTTACATAAATTCTACTGTTTCACATGAATAACATGAATCTAAGCTTTTTTTCTAGATAGACACAATTTCTTTTAAATTTGGCAAATACCACGTCATGCAATACAATTTTTAACATGGTAACACCGACAATAGCGCTATGTCAAGGCTTCCGTTAAAACGTAGAGTATCAGTTTTTTGTTGGTTTTAAAGGTATAAAAAAGATCACTTTATATATGAGCATTTTCAAAGATTTAGGCTTTTTTTAGTTTAACATTAAAAATCACAATTTCTACTATTACCTACACATTATGATACTTAAATTTCTATTTCAATAGATTGATTCTTTGTTTTCAGCCTTTAAAAGATTTAATGCTAGGTCAAAGGACAGTAATATATATGGAGCTTACTACAGGCAGTCATGTTTGGCAAAATTATATCTTCTTTATTTTTATTCTCTTCTTCTTTTATGATAGTTATTTAATCTTCTAAGCAAACATGTTTCGGTGTTATTATTGTTTGGTCTAAACATAAGTTGACAATCCATTATTTCAATATTGCTAATTGTAAAACTTGAAGGTAATGGTATTGAGATATTTTGACATTATTAAGCATGAAACTTTTTGTGCATATTTATATTGGTTTTTTCATCAAATATGTTAATATAATATGTATATTAAATACACAATATGAACAACAAATGTGGACAGTAGTTTTTTTTAATAAATACTAATTCAACTTATATTCATGTAAATATAACATTGCTTTTAGCATCTAATATCACCACTTTTACCCTAAAAGTAACCTCACCTTTTGCATGTCTCTAGTAATAAACCAAGAGTATCCAAATAATACAGGCAAGAGTGTAAATGGGTTGGCGTATACTGAATAAAATAAAATAATTTATTTTAACAGTTAATTTGAGGCACATTACACAGTAATATACAAACACATCTGTGGATCTGTGAAGGTTTGTTTCGTACGGTGCTCTAAATTTTCATGACTGGCAGTTCAATTAGCATATTGCAGCAAAGAGAGTGGGTCGCAAGCAATATAAATAAGTATTAGTAATAGGAAAATACAACTAACTAACTTAATTTTAGAAATATACTTGGAAGCAGAATGCAACTGAACTGACCCTCTTTATTTCCATCATTCCTCCTCCCTTACTCCGGCCCAGTCTTCTGTTCTCACTCACACACTTTTGTTGCTATTTGCTCCGCCCATATATATCTTAGTCTCCTTTGCATAATTTTTCCTTTAGGAATACAGTACTGAAATACAATGTAAAATAACGTTTTTATAGTAAACTTACCCATCAGGGGAGAAATCTATTCCATAGATTGACTTTAGATGACCTTCCATGAACATTATACAGCGACCAGTTCGAAGATCCCAAACACGCCCAAACGCATCCAAACCACTGAAATAATAATGACGACAAATTTTTAAAATTAATGGAATGAAGTTAACAACCTTTGCTAGGGAAACCACAGTCAGATTTAAATTATGGTTTAATGTGACAGGGAGAGGCCAGGGAATTAATTAAGAAGAACTGCCCTGACATTTTCCTCAAGCGAATGAAAAACAAAAAAATTTGTAGTACAGGTGACTGAGATTGAATATTAACTGTGCTATTATATTTTGTGTTGTGTGCCTTAAAACGCCAAATAATGAGAGTAATAACTACATACATGGAGAAGGTACAGGAAAGGGAGAGAGGATTCAATAAATAAAAGGGAAACACACAATATGGCTATTGCAATGAAAAGAGGCATACAGTTCATACTTTACATTGCTGCCACTGAAGAGAACGATTGTTTAGTAGGGAAGTAGACTGTAGAGTTTTTTTGTTTTGCAAATCTGTATCACATAGCCACAGATTTACATTGAATGTTTATATTATACGGCACATGAGGATAGCTAACAAAGGCATATATTGTATTGTTCATGAAAGATAATAGCATCAAATGCATCTTTTGTTATCACTTAATCCAATGACTTTGGTTTCATTCTTTTATAACTCTCTATTAGAAACTGTGAAAAGTATAACACAACTTACTAAAAGAGGAATACAATAACATCAGTAGCGAGAAAATGGAAATTTATCAAGAATACTTATATTAAATAATATGTACCTTATAGAATGTGAAGAGGTGTTTCTTAAACAATTGCTTATTGTAGTAATATAAGAGTAGTATAGTAATAAAACATACTTCATACCCATAGTAATGTTTGCAATAGAAACTTGGACTTTGGATAAAAGAGAAACAAGGAACGTGGAGGCCATGCGAATGACGTTTTTGAGGAGCATGCTATCTGTCACAAGAAGAGATAGGATTAGGAGTGAAGATGTACATTCAAGAGTTGGGGTACAGGGGGTACATGAGATAGTTGAGAAAGCAAAGATGAGATGGTATGAATACGTAATGAAATAGGGAGATAGGATTCCAAGAAGATTAATGAACATGAAGTGTGTAGGGAAGAGACTGCAATGGAGACTAAGGAAGATATGAGAGGAACAAATAGCAACAAGTGTGCAAGTGAGAGGAGGCGAGCGCAGGAGGAATAATGGTGGAAGGACAGAGAAAGACAGACCCAGCCACAGGCTGGAAACAGTTCATGATGATGTTGAGTAATATAGTTATTTTAAAAAACCTCTTTTCACGTTGAGTTACATTATGTAATATACGGAAAAAGGAATAAAATACAAAGGAATATAAAGGATAGAGAGATATAATCACATAAAAGGAAACAAACACATTATGTTCACAATCTACAGTGCTGCCACTTGAAGAAAATCAATTGTTACCACCTAATTATGCTATTGTTTTTTATTGTTTCCTCTTTTAGTAATTTGTGTTTCAGGTTTCCCTCTCCCTCCTAATGAGTTTTGATCAAATGAAACCTAGGTGGGGGGATCGAGTGGTAATGATAATTTTTTTTATAACTAGACAACCATTGTTTCTTTGTCCAGTAGAAGCAATGTAAAGTGAGATCTGTGTTCTTTTCATTGTAATAACTATATTGTGTTTACATCCATCTTTCCTGTACTTTCTTCTTCCATCTATTGCAATAATACTACCATAATAAAAAAAAATCCATACTCGAGCCTCCCAGACTAAGTCAGGCACAATGATTGAACATTCCACCTAATGGAAAAGTACAGTTAGGCTAAAAATAAAAAAAACTAATAGAAAAAAAACATGGTGACTACCGACCCTGTGGCACAGACTGAGCCATCTGTCTGGAATGCCATGCAGTACACCGGCTTGGCATGTCCCTCCTGATGCAAAACTTCCTCGCCTTGTTCCAAGTCCCACAGTCGCCACGAAGAGTCAAAGCAGCACGTACCAAGGAAACGACCCGACGGATGGAAAGCAATCCTTGACACTCGGTGTGGAGCGTGGCCTTCCACGTCTGCCAGAGGATCTGAACTGGGTGAACATACATTCAGACTTGTTTATGACTTAAACAGTTTGTTAAATTGGTAACTGTTCATAAAATTGTAAATAAATATAATAATATAATTAATATAGAAGAAAGAAAGAAGATTAATTCATTTAATTAAATTTACACTGATTAGTTTATTTTTCCTTTTTCTTATCAATTTCCATTATTGAATTATTATTTAGCCATTGGACCACCTCATTGTTAAACATTCTACTTTGCATTTTTAAGATTATTTTAAAATATATGGGAATTACTAGTGATTTTATACTTCTCCCTGACTTTTTCGTGCCACACTATATTTCCCGACTTTGTCAGGTGTGTATCAAATCTTTCTTAAACATTACAAGATATGAGAATATATCACAAATGTTAAATAAGCAAACCTTCTTCTGTATAGTAAAATAAGAGTAAGCCTTAGAAAGTATTATTGAAAGCTTTTTATAAATTTTAGATGAACTATACGATTAATAAATCAAATAAGACAATCCTATAATGTAAAATTTTAGTGATTTCCAATCAATGGTTGCGGTTGAAAGTGGGCTTCCTATAAAAAATGAAGGATTACTTTTACTTTCCATCATGCGGATACTAAAAAACTGTGACCTTGCTGAGATTCAAAATAAAAACCTCTCAAATGTGGCTGGTTGGACAAAGGGTTTGTTTAAGACATATAACTTAGCAATCTAGTTTACATCTTCTAGTTAACAACATCGTGACTTATATTAAAATAAACTATTCAGTAATGTTAAAATTTGAGACTGGACGTTCGAATCCTTGAATTCTATGGTATACAAGAGATTTGACACTCGTAAAAATCTTAAAAAAGTATATAGAATACAATTATGAAGAGCCTTTCTTCAAATAACACTTTCAATCAATTGATATAAAGAATTATATAGACTTGAGAGTTGAAATAATCACAAAAAGGGACGAAACTGTATAAATTAATTAATTAACATAAAAAGGTTAATCTTTGTGATTTATTACATACTATACATGACATATAAAATATCATTTGTCAGTGGAGCCAAGCTTGAAACACGCTTTTATAAAGTTAATTTTAAATATTTTCAATTTAACTAAAATTGTAAATTTTTTAAGATAAAAGGATTTGAATTTGGATTTGAAAGAAAATCTACAATTCAGATTCAAGAATTGTATGATTCAACCCATTTCTGGTTAAAATATTAGTAAATTATTTGTCATGATTGTCAAATTTAGATTTCTAATGTTATAAAATTCATGGCTTGAACAAATATTGCTTGGATACACAAGGAGCATTTTCTCATTTGTTTTCTATGCTAATATTGGTACATTTCCTCTTAACCAATCTCTTAATTTCTTCCATTTGATGCATAACTAATAACCCTCACATCAAATGTAGAGTATTAAAACAAAATTATGATGGATAAAAGTGTAAAAGAGTGTTAATAATAACCTTTCCATTTAAAACACATTTCCTACACCAATCATTAATTGCTCATTGTAATTTACATTTACCACTCATTGATTTTTAATTTTTGTTTGCTACAGCCATCAAGCGATGCAATAAGATGTAACACAATGAGTAGTGGACTCTATACAATATTAATTGTGTAGCTTACCTCGTCAAATGAGATTCACTAACAATGAAGGCCTACCATGTGGGTTGCTGGATTAGAGTGGGACGGAATAAGAAACAAAGGGTTAATTCAGCGACATTTCTTAAACTCTAGAGGTTTCTTGTTAAAATAGGTTAATTTAGGGCCAGTAATACTTTATTCTTGTACAGAAAACTATCGGTTTAGCACTTCTTGGAAATATTGTGGTAGAAACCTTAAACGAACTTGATTCTATGCCGACCTGTCCCAATGATCTAAAACAACGACTTTACCTCTTTCCCATTCTAACTCCCAAAACTGAGGGACACCATTAAAAATGGTGAGACATGTCCGAAAAACCAATAATAAATGTCAAGCTAACATAAAATGAAAGGAAGCTAAATATAATATTCCAAAGTTAATTTATAACTTTAAATATGCAGGGGGGGGGGGGGGCGATTTAAACA
>CABEEJ010002060.1:97478-125737 GCA_901482245.1 Timema douglasi
TAAAAAAAAAATTAAATTTTCAAAATTATTTTTAAAAATGAAAAAGTTGGGGGGGGGGGGGGGACATTTAAAGTATTACAATCATTTTTTCTAAGAAACAACAAATTTAAATAAAAAAGTTCCAACAAATGGTATTTGTTTTGAGGGGTAAATCAAATAGAATTTTTTGATTTTTGATTTGGTGGAGTATTCAAGGTAATTTTAAGGTCAACTGTTTTTTTTAAATAGGAGCTTAATTTTTTTTAATATGGCATCTTAATCTACACAAAAAAAAAAGCTTTATGTGAAACATTTTTTTATACAGCTTCAATTTTCAAAGCTAACAATGAAATACCTGTTTTTAGCATAAGCCAGGATCAATGGTTTGGATGTGATTAGTGTCTGATCCTTTGTATGTTTGACCTAATGTTGGTTTATTGCTCCAAGAGCTTAACGTCAATGTGAATGGTTTAGCACTCTTGTGTACAGTCAGCTCATTCTTAACTTTGCTTTAATAGCTCCATTAATCTAATCATAAAGAATATTTTGTTTACTGTAAAAGTGTGATAAGTGTATTAGTTAAATTTCTTCACAAGAGTTTCCTGATCAACATCTGTGTCCTCAAAGTAATAAACGTATGCAAAATTTGTTTATCATGTAAATCTTTTTCAAAATGAATACATTTGAAGAGGCATTTAACATGTTTATGATTTTGGGTGAATGTAAGGAAAGCACAGAAAGTCTGCTCATATATCTAATATTATTATTATTATTAGCACCGCGTCTTACTACCCGTTCGGGTTATACGCACTTACGCTAATGTGTAATGGTAGGGTGATTGTGAGATGAAATGAAGGACCTACAGTTTAACGTGGAATCCGAACCACGGTGGAGGCCTGGCATTCCCCACATTCACAANAAGGAAAGCACAGAAAGTCTGCTCATATATCTAATATTATTATTATTAGCACCGCGTCTTACTACCCGTTCGGGTTATACGCACTTACGCTAATGTGTAATGGTAGGGTGATTGTGAGATGAAATGGAGGACCTACAGTTTAACGTGGAATCCGAACCACGGTGCAGGCCTGGCATTCCACACATTCACAAGATGTCTTGTCAAAGGTGAAGGAAGGGTTTGGTAATCAGATAAATCTATATCTAATAAACTTTTTTTTTTAAATCAGCCAGATAAGTCTTTAGGGCATTTTTTCTTCCGAGGAAATGTAAGAAAACTAATCTAATTTAAATTCACGCAAGCATAGGACCTAAAAATCTCAATGTGGAAATGTTGAATTTGGTATGTTGTTGGCATTAACAGAGAAAATTAAATTGTAGGGACCTTTATTTTGCTAAGTTGTAGACTTGTAACCTGTGAGAAACATTATCTTAGTTTTGGTGATAGCAAACATAATAATTAACGAATTAATAAAAAATAATACTTACCTTTGTTTAATAATATTTAAAATGAAATAATTCAACTATGAATAACAGTCAAACACTATTTTTCTCTAAGTTTGAATTAGAAGCTAGTGCTAACATGGTATTATATACTTACCAAGTGCTTGAGATGCCTGATCAAAATACAGGCATAAAAAATACTCTCCCCACATTCTGGGGTTTTTAGATGCCCGATTTATTGCCCGAAATTTTGAGTGCCCGACCACCCCAAATGGATAGGTCAAGGAAGATCTGTTAACTGGCCAGCTCACTAAACATACCTTACATCAATGGATTATTTTTTCCTTTGAGACCTTATGAAAGAATGCGTAATGTCAAGAGCATTCACAAGACATGAAAACACGAAAACACAAAAAAAAAAATTATGTTGAATCTCTGCAGACGTTACCCCAGAGATGCTATCCAGTGTCCTGGAGTGCTTTCGTAAAAGAAATGTAAAATGCATTGAAGTTGAAGAACATCATTTTTAACACATTCAATAAATAATAATAGTGGTGTGTCTGGACTACATTAAACTGTAGCTCAGTTTGAGGAAAGATTAGCCAGTTATAATGTATCGTTGCACAGGGGACGCCCAAATGTACTAATTGTAGATCCTTTTTGTGGAGGCTCTTTCTATGTCCCTATGAAGTTTGAGGATGATGGGAATGAATATGACGGTCAATGAAGGTCTTAACCTAATTTAAGCCTAACTAACCAAACCCTGGTAACAATAGACATTATTTCCCTTTAAAGAAAAATCACCTGATACTAGACTGGAATCGAATCGAGACCCTTTCCTCTAATTTCTTCCAAATGTAACAAAATTACCTCATATTGTGAAAAGAGGTTTTTCTTATAGACAAATAGTTATTATAAAATACAATCAACTCAAGTCCAAGAAACTTCATTTTCCAACCTCAAATTTCAAATATAACATTTTACACTTTGTTTAGTTAAATATATTTGAAAATTGAAGCTGTCAAAAAATAGTTTCAAACAATTTTTTTTAAATTTTGTATAGAATAAGATGCTGTAATAAAAAATACATGTTCCTATTAAAAAAATTGACCTTGAAATGACTTTGAATACAATCTACAAAATTAAAAATACTATTCAATTCCCTCCTTAAAAAAAAAATACTTTTGTTGGAACATTATTTATTTAAAATGTGTTGTTGCCTGAAAAAAAGAAAGTAGAAACACTTTGAGAGTTCAGAGACTGAACAAATGAGCTTTTTTTTATTTCCATCTTCTTCGGAACTCAACTTTTTAACCTTTTCAACTTTCATTTATAATTTGTTGTTAGAGGTATTATTCATAACACATTAGTAAAACAGTATTAACTGCCAGTGGCCTACCCTAACCTTTACCAAAACTTGGTAGCATTTCACCAGTTTTAAATGTATTTCCCTATCTTTCACTACTCAGTTTTCCTCAACTTTCCAGGTTCAAAGGAAGCATGATGTTAGCAAAGTTTCAATAAATGTAACTTACAAACTTTATTAATATGGTTTAAATTATGATTTAGCCTACTGCTCTATACCACAAAACTTTATTAATACTAAGATTAAATTATTTATGAAAATGTACATTAACTATTGTTACTGATACAACCATTTCTGGGTATATCTTTCTGATAAATTAAATATTACTGAACATTTACAACCCTGTATGATTAACTATTTTTATGAAAGCAGCAAAAAGTCGACCCGAGTTGCCAGTGGCTGTTATTAAATGATAGAACTGATGAATTACCATGCCCATCACAGAATGACCATGCCATCTCAGCAGTAGAGCATTGGTGCTCTAAATTAAAACTATCAGCTTTGATTCCTGTGTCCAGGTGTGATTTTTCAACCAACTTGTATTTAATTTAAAGTGAAATTATCTACCTTTCCATGTTCCAAAGTTTAACAGAGCCATCCACAGCGCATGAGGCAAGAGCACACACCCTCTCACTCTCACTCTTCATGGCGTGCGGGTGCCACACGATAGCCCCAATGTTGCAGTTATGCCCTTGCAAGGTCCTCACCAAATCACAGTTGGGTATGTTCCAAAGCTTGCACAAACCACTCCTTAAACAAATAACCCTCTATCATTAGTAACTGTTTGAATACTTGACTTGTTAGCAGAGTAGGTCATGCTTTGCCTAGATCAAGGATACAGGTGTTTGATACTCAACCGGACATACTGGAGGTGTTTTTCACCATGGCATGTATGATGATGAGTTTACCTTATTCAGCGTCTTAATCTACCCCTTCCCCAAATATAATTAGCTAGCTTTAAATGATAAGAAGCTGATATTAGAGCTTAAGTGTACCTACTAAAAATACTTATATATTAGTTCAAACATTTATTTTAACTCTTTTTCATAACTAGTAAAATATACAATTATAGTGGAGGGTTGTGAAAGTGGGTGGAATCATATGACTTACAAAATAAAAGAGTAGCACAGTTCAAGTTACACTACCGCTAACAGAAACTGGAGTAATGAGTTTATGTCTAAGAAAAGTGTTAGTTACTGTTAGGGTATTTCTTGTCCTAGATTTGTTCTATCACAAAAAAGTAGACAACACAATTCTACAAGTTGTCAACACCATTTCTTTACTTACTTCAGAAAAGTCATTAACCACCCTAGAAATGTCCACCCGAAATCATTTGTTTCCGTCATCTCATATTGAGCTCAAGCCCTTTTTTACTTTTTCATTTCAAGAGAAATTATTCCTCATTGAGCCAGAAGGTAGGTACTGTTTACTGCACATCAGTCTGTCTAAAATTATACACGAGTATTAGAAGAAATTGTTTTAGCAACATATTAGATGCTGCTATCTACTGTGTACCGCATTTTGTGGATGCAAGGTAGTGCTATTCAGTGATAATGGCTGTGACTTGCGAATAAATCAATGAAAATATATATCTATAAGGCTTGCAGGCAAAGTATTAATTGTAAAAATGGTAATAAGTATAAAAAGGTGAATAGAAACACATAAAAAGGTATGGACATAATATGGCCTTTACAATGAAAAGAACACAGTTCACACTTTAAGCTGCAGCCACTTAATAAAGAGATAATGGTTGCATCGTGAAGAAAATTGATTGTTACTGCCAAATTCCCTGACCTAGGTTTCATTCTGGTGAAACTCATCAGGGGATTTGGAAGTAACGGTCAAATTTGTTTCTGAGGCATCCATTACCTCTTTGTCCAGTAGCAGCAATGTAAAATGTGATTTTATTATAAATATAATTGTAAAAGCAATATTATATGCATTCCCCTTTATATGTTTGACTCCACTTTGCCTGTACCTTCTCCCAAACATGACAACATATCTCAAAAAGAGAATTTCCTCAGAGATAAATAAGTTATAAAAAATGATTGTATCACTTTTTATCACAAATAGGGGTTTGTGAGGTTTCAAAAATAAATTCAAATTTTGAAAACTATGAAGCAGTGTCAATAATAAAATAGTTAAAATCAACATTTAAAATACACACTAATGTTAAAAAAAATAATGAATAGTTTGATATATAAGGTTAGGTTTTAATATGTTAAAACAATTTTTCAATAAAACAAATAAATGTATCTTCCTACCAGGACGCGGTGGCTAACATCTTTGAGTCGGGACTGAACTGGCAGTAAGATATGGGTCGTGTGTCTCCGATCTGACTGCAGAATATTGACATTGCCTGCAGATTCTTCTGCAGCTCCTGTCTGTGGGCAGTGCGTGTGGCTTCTGGCTGGTTCTGCTCTCTGCGGGCTTCCTCCAAGCGGTTCTTGGCTCGTGGTAACGAGTAACCTGGAGCATACATAACAACAATCAAAAGACAAAACTTTGACTCTCGTGGACGATTCAAGGACTCGACAGCTCAGTAGATTCGAGAATCATTTTAAAATGTGTTTTAGTACTAGTGCTATCTCTTACTCATTTCTAGGCTCTATAAATGGCGGTGACAATAGATTTTCTTCAAGAGGCAACCATTACCTCTTTGTCCAATGAAAGCAATGTTAAGTGTGAACTGTGTTCTTCTTTTCATTGTAAAAGCTATGTTGTGTTCATCCCTTTTATATGTTTCTATCCACCTTTCCTATACCTTCTTCCAAATATAATACAGTTACCTTATCAAGTGAAAAGAGATTTTACTTATAAAGATGTACTAGGCTTTATAACTAATTCTTTAAGGGAAACCTATTTTTTTTTCATTTATAATATTAATTCTGAGCCAAACACAACACATACTCTATTCCACTAATGTATCACCTATTTAAATGTGGATATACACAATTATAAAACAAAGTAATATGAAAGTATTCTTGAATGGATAGATGGAACTTTGTCCCTATATTCTAATCTGCACTGCAGTTTAATCCATAAAGCTTCCTACCTTTTAAGGGAAACAGAGGGTACACTGTACATACCAATTAATAAATATATGCCAAAATTCTGTAATAATTAAATTATATGCTGTAAATTATAATTGGTGCCTTAAGTTGGATAGCTAAGCGTCATCTACATTCAATCAGCTTTGATTGAAATAAAATAAAACTGAATATATTCTTAAAAATTGAATTACAAATTATTGTGATTTAAAATCAATGTGTAGTTCATTAAAGTTATAAAAAGCAAAATAAAGGTCATAAATTGACTACAGCTATGGCCGAGAATGATGAACTAAGGACACGGACCAGTTATGATCCATGAGACTGTTCTAAATCCCACTTGGGTGAGAATTTAGTCTTGCCAGAGCACACAATAAGATAGGGTGGTAGTGAAATAAGTCACCTAGAAAGTGTTTCTAATCATTAAGAGCCTCACTAAAATTTTATGTGCCTTTAAGCCCTAATGTTAAAACAAAATATATAAAATAAAACATTTTTGGGGAGTGTTTTAATGTAAATTGTGTTTGGATATTACAGAATAAAAGTAATCGAGAACCACCCTCAAAATATCCTGAAAAATTCTAGACTTGTTTTACATACTTGCTATCCAAGATCGTGAGATACGCAATGAGTCTGGCCCCTCATGATACCAAGTCGACTCCTGATCTTTCTCCTGTTGGATCCTCTCTTCTTCCTCTTCCTGTTTCTTTTTGATAGCATCTTCCCCTAATCTGCACACCCAACCAAATATTTGAGACTTTTTAGGTAGCTTTTAGTTTTAGATAAAACAGTCTTCTGTTATAAACTCAAGATTTAACTTTAGTATTACAAATCAAGTTTTAAGAAACCACATATCAAAATTACACAAGTGATTTTGAAAAGAGAAAGTATGGGGGAGGAACTAAAATACAGAAGTCTTAGAGTTACCATGTGAATATAACATGAAATCATATAAAGGTTTTCAATTCCAAGAAAAATATCTTCATTCTTTTTATACTTATTTTACTTTATTGGACACTGTCCACATGAAATATTAACCTTAATGTAAATGTATTTAAACCATTGAAGGCAACTCACTGATTACTACCTCAGATATGGCCCCCAGTGCTGAATTTTAAATTAATCTTGAGTAACCCATTTTAAGAAACACAGAATGTAATCCTTGTTAGAATAGAGTTTATTATTTCCACGATGTAAAAATAGGCATAGTTTGAGTATAAATGTGGTCACGGGCGCTAACAGCACCACTAGTATGAAAAAATGTCAAAAGAAACCAAAGAACACACACATTCTGTCACACTAACAGGGAACAGTGATGGCAGCTACATCCGCTGGGCAATATCGTTAACTGTTAAGGTGTTAACATGTAGTATAACCACTCATGGAGATTTTGTGAGTTCAACTTCAGGTTGGGTCAAAGTGTCTTAGTCCTAACCAGAGTGTTTCGCCAGATTATATTCTAAAGTTCCACGACTTTTCCAGGTTTTGCAGAGCGATGGACACCCTGCTAGCATAGTGTATAAGTAAGTGAAGACTGAGTAATTTGGAGTTCCCTATGAGTATAATGATATCCACTGGTAATACACCCTTAAATTATATTAACCCATTCTTTGGTGCACACGTAGCAGAGCTATCTGCTTAGGTAAGCCATTTTTATACTCATTTAATCCTATGTGACAAATATTTTCACTACTAATTTATTTGATCATTTGTACTTTATTCATAGTTATAGTCACAGTATAGTATTGAACCAGTAGCTCCATCTATCAACTTCAATATGAAGCATTTGGGCTGGCTAAAAGTACAGTGGATTAGTGATAGATTGCATTACAATTACTTATTGCAATTAAATGTTGAATCATGACAGCACCAGGGAGCGTTCAGGTGAACAAAGACATTCAACACCCATGAGAGGGAAAGGGCTAAGAGCGTGAAAAAAAAAATCACTGTCTATACCCTTCCCTCTTTATTCTAGGCGAACTAGTTTATCATCAAGTTTCTTGCCACAAAACGTAATAATGGACTTCAATATAATTCAGTCATAAATAGAGATGTCATAACTTATGTTTTTCTATATTTTGATTCTTAATTCCAAATTTTAAAATTTGACCTCGATTTTCTTATTTTTGATTACGTTTACTCAATATTTAAAATCTAAATCTTTTGCCATGTATCCAACCTTAGATTAAAATATGGTGGTTTATATATACATCCTGTGCCACTTTAATATATTTACTAAAAAAACTAAAAAGTAGTCATATATAACTAGAGATGGGCCACTCGAATCGTCGACTCTTCGAATCCACCGAACCCTGACAAGTATTCGAGATTCGAGGATTCAGTGTTTTACTGGATTCGATGATTGAATCTTTCACCTCATAAACAAAGCATCATATGTTGAATTCAAAAATTAATTAGCTAGGCCTACTTGAAAAGCACAACTTAATCCGTAATATTTATTTTGTCGGACAAAAGAGATAAACATTAATACAATCTTCTTTAATAAATTAAAAAATTATTAGGTGTGGAAAATCTTACGTGCCTTGTACCCTACCCTCCCACCTCTATGGGAAACTTGGGCTGTATTCGAATAGTCTACTTATGCAACGTCGCGTTGGCTCGTGGCGTTGATAGCTGCATTGGCAATCACGTGACCAAGTGTAGATCTGTCCGAATAGTCACGGACTAGACCAATGCAGTCTTCTTGTGGCATTGGTAACCATGGATACGAACGCTACGAGTCATGCGGCGTTGGTGCGGTGTTTGACTGGCAATTGTTTTAGTATTATCGGTTCGTCTGTTGAGCACCGACTTACACAAATTATTCAGTAGGAAGCAGCACTGTGGCCCAAGTGTGTTGCCGTTCGAATAATTTTATGCAGTCTTCACTATGAAAACCCCGAGAAGTGTAAAATTATCAAGACTGCATCAAGTCAAGTGTACTTGACTATTCGGATACAGCCTTGGACTCGACCGTTTCAGCACATGCTCACTTATAAACTTTTACCTCACAAACAATCTTGTAAATATTTTAATAAACACATTAAAACTCTTCAAAAACTGAAAATCAAAACTATAATTACAAATAAACTCGAAATAAATTAAACAAATCGTGGCTTTTTAACAGAAATAATAACTCATTATGGCCCGTCTACAACCAAACACACCCGCTTGTCGGACTCACAACTACGCAATAACGTAATTTTGTCTGTCTACAATAGCTTACGCAAACACAATCGTGTGTCGGAACTGTCGGACCAGCTTGTCGGCATCTCCTCCCGACAAGCTGGTCCGACAGTTCCGACATACGATTGTGTTTGCGTAAGCTATTGTAGACAGACAAAATTACGTTATTGCGTAGTTGTGAGTCCGACAAGCGGGTGCATTTGGTTGGTGACGGACCATAACGGATGAGTCAGCCGCCATGACGTATATGTTTACTAGCCCGAGTGATGATTAAAATAAAGATACTGTTAAATCTTACTACCCAACTGGTTTTAATTATCTACAACTATGTAAAGAGCCCCAATTTATTGCATAAGATCCTTAAGTTAGATATTTAGTTGCGTTTCATGAAAAATAAATACTGTCAACAGTCAGACAGCGATAAAACTGTTTATTTATCCCTATTGACCTACGTATCGTATATCGATTGTTTGTTTAAAATCGATTCAGATAATCTGATCACTTAGTAAGCGCTCTCTAGTTTTAAGAATCAAATAACGACTTGCTGATCCATTATTTATTTTTTAATTGATTTTAACTTAGTTTTAAAAAAAAATATATTATTGAAGTAATTGTAGAAATATTCAAACGTAGACCTGCCTTATAAAATGGGAATGAACATATTGTAGTCAAAAATATGTTCGTGTTTTAAATAGAATGTATTCTCTTCTCAGAAATCGATATATTTGTTTTCTACGCAAAAATTGATATTGGATATAAAAGAAAATAATAATAATAAAACATACTTGGGCATTATTGAGTTCACTATTTCCAATGTATGTTTAATTGTTAAGCATGTTGTTTTAGTCTTTATTAAAAATATCCGTTTGAATTTTTATTTTTGCTATCTTAATACAATAAAATATCCTTTAATGATGATTAAAGTTGATCAAAGGATATATAGGCCTAATCTGTTTATTTCACATGTTTTTTAGAAACTTAACCAATTCTAACAACACTTTTAAAAATAACTAAAAGACACTCACATTTTGATTGATTTGATTTTTAAACAATAATATGAGTCTAGATTGTTTAATTTGGCTGGATTTTAACCTGTATCTTGCGAGAGGGGGAAGGGGGTGGGGGTTGATTAAAATTGAAAGCATGATTGAAATAAACCTTAATTCACAGTTTAGGCCAATATTGTGTAATGTGGGTTTATTTGTAAATCATTAAAATTTATAACGATTCGCTAGGATTCGGATTCGAGAAATAGTGGATCCGACCCATCTCTAATAATAACATAATTATATAATAACAAAATAACCATGTTTGATCTGTAAAAGTTCCATAGTAAATAAAGGTATTTAGAACAGGCCTACTTATATCTACAACATCTCCCCATCTAGAGAGAATATAAAAAAGAAAAAACTAATCAGTTCTTGAACTTAGCAGGTTTTTTTTCCAATGCCAAATCTTCAGTGACTAGGATTTAAGAGCTTAGGATCGAAAGCATCAAGTTTGACATCCTTAGTTGTAAATATCAATATTAATTTGTAATAAATCAATTTGTAACAAGTGTTTTTACTTTTATTTGTGCTTTATTAGTTTCCTACTATTCTATCATTTTATTTATTACAAACTGTTTTTGCTCAATGCAGTTTATTTGATATATTTATAATATTTATTATAATATTATTAGCGCCGGGTCTTACTACCTGTTCAGGTTATACACACTTATGCTAATGTGTAATGGTAGGGTGATTGCGAGATGAAATGGAGGACCTACAGTTTAACATGGGATCCGAACCACGGTAGAGGCCTGACATTCTCCACATTCACAAGTTGTAATTGATACACGTCTTGTCAGAGATGAAGGAAGGGTTTGGTAATCAGATAAATCTGTGCCGGGACAGACGATTGAACCCCGGACCACAGCACAGAAGTTCGATACCTTACCCCTAGACCAATAGGTCTATATAAAATATAATATCAGTAAGAACTAATAATACCAATGAAGGTCAGAGCTTCGGAAACTCACTTGGCCAGCATATCTCTCAAACGACTACGACGGTCAGCAGGCCCCTCTCCGAACAGACATATCGGCTCTCCCAACTGGCGCAAGTTCTTTTTGACCTCCCCGTCATCAGTGGATACATTGATCTGACGTGCTCTCTTACGGCGCTCAAATTCCTCCAAAAGCGCCTGACGATCTCGGTTCATCTCCTCCTCCAACTCCATGTACTCTATACACACAAATAATTTTATGTTTTTACAAGTACACTAAGATCTCCTTTAGGTATCTGAATCCTGATAGTTCAAAATTTCAGTTAATCTGGCATACCCTTTCGACTAAAAAATAACCAAACTGTAAGAGTATAGGTAGGTTATATATTATACTATTGGGAATGGAAAAACGAAAACAATATTGTTGTTTAAATTCCTTTTATTGGTGAATCTGGAGTAAGTGAAGATATTATATACAAAAACATTGTCATGGTGATAATGTACAGATCAGTTCTACACTATAAGCATTGAAAATTAAATTTTTTGAAAAAACATCAAAAATAATGTATCTTGTAATATAATTTTAAAAAAAGTAAAAAAATATATTTAAAAATGAACCAATAAATTGGTCAGCTAATGGTTTAACATCAAATTCTCTGTGTTTTCCAGAAGAAATTCTCAATTCCCCAAAACTTAAAACCTAATATAGAAAAATGAAATTTAATTTTTCCTTAAATTGACTCTTGTGAAATAATGTCACTGGTGTTTAGAACAAGATGATTTGATCTTGATGGGGAAATAACCGAATTATATACGGGCTCAAATCAGGTTAACAGATTAATGTCCAAATTCAAAAATATCCTTGTTCCTTTTTGTTTATTGTAAAAATCCCTGTTTCTCCCCGGTTTTCCAGGCGCATGGTAGCCCAATGATGGCATAGTGAATAAATTTGCGTCTAAATTCCTGATTATGAGGCCTTTTATATTGGAAGGTTGGAAATAGTTGTTTTTTCTCAGATAAAGTGAAAATACCTAGGTATAGAATTGTAATCATTGTTGTAAGATTACTCTAACTTAATAATAGATTTTAGTATTTTCCCTTAATAATTAATCACTATCAAGGTATAGTGGGCTTAATCTTCTGATAAAATTAGCTTTGTGTGGGGAGAAAACATTTGAATGTAAAACTATCCATCATACCATTCAGTAGCTCAGACTGATGTTATATCCATTTCTCAAACAATTTTCAAATGCACAACTCACCATCAGATATATTAACATGTCCTGTTTCTGCTGGTTGAACCACGCTTGATGAGGTGCCTTCTCCATCACTGTCTGCCCCAGGAGGGCCCACGGTCGCCAAGCGAGACCGCTCTTGTTCTTCCAATGACCCATAGTGAAGTGTCTTCTGCTTTCGGACATAGATTACATCCTCATCGTCCGACATTGTTGCTCAACTCTTATAGCCTAGAATAAAAAAATTAACATTAGATTATTGTTAACAACAATATTAGAGCTACATCTTTGAAAACAAAACATGTTTCAGGGTCTCAATTAATAAGCTAAGTTATCTGTAGGCCCTAATCAAATTATTACTTAAAGCGAGTGCAATTAGGTTATAATGTTAGAACCATAATGATCAAACATAGTTATCTCCTCTCCACACTAGTGCTTACCCTATTCAATTTATATGGGATAGCTAAGATATATACATGGTTTAACAGTGTGGTTCTTAGTGACCAAGCAGATTTTCATAGGAAGCCCGTTATTTAGTCCATTTAATTAAGGATGTAGTCAATGACCTGGCGGGCTAAGGGTAAGGTGTCAGACTTCTGTGCTAGCGGCCGGGGTTCAATCCTCGGTCCCGGCACAGATTTATCTTATTACCAAACCCTTCCTTCACCTCTGACAAAACATCTTGTGAATGTGTGGAATGCCAGGCCTCCACCATGGTCCGGATTCCACGTTAAACTGTAGGTCCTCCATTTCATCTCACAATAACCCTACCATTACACATTAGCGTAAGTGCATATAACCCGAACGGGTAGTAAGACGCGGTGCTAATAATAATAATAATAATAATAATAATTAGGGATGTAAAGACATAGTATAATACCATAATTTTTTTGATTTTTTAAATATATAGTTCTGCTTGATATGTGGTGTTTATCTAACACCATATTGAAATATTTGGGCTATAGATAGGTCAACCAGTACTAGGCCTACATCTACAATACTTTAGTTAGATAAAATCCCTAACATTTTGTGTCTAAGGTTAGACCATGTTTAAAATAGGTTACTGGTAGGCCTATATTTTATTAATTTGGATATGTAGTTTTCAATGGATTCTGTGGAAATGCTCGCTGAAATGAGTAGGCTATGAACAATGTGAAATGACTAAATTAAAACTCTTTTGTAGGTAGGTACCTTAAGGGTTTACAATGAAATTATATTGATACACTTATATCAGTAATATTATATAATTACTAATTAGGGGTGTGTGAGGCTTTGAAATGTTGAAGCCAAAGATCAAATTCCCTTCGACACCCAGAATAATCTTTGCATCCTCTAAACATTTCGAAGAAAGAAGAAAACTTTGATATAGGCTAATATTATGAACCAATTTGAAATATTTCACTAAATATAACGTATTTTAATATAATTTAAATTCCCTGTACATGTTTCTAGTTTTGCTTTGCATTTAAAAAGTTACCTTCTTACATCCCCACTACCAATAATACCTTGGAAAGACTCACAACATTAAGGGATGGAGCAGCCTGAAAGTTGCATGTTGGATTAGCAAAATACACCTATAAGGCCTATTTAATCCTAAAATATTCTAAAGAGTAAAATAACCGCACCCTTTATTTTTATCTTTTAAATTCCCATCATCAACCCTGATAGTTCTGTTTTAATAAACAAAGAACATCACACTAAATACATACAGAAATAAAAAAAACATGGTGAGTGTTAAAATTGTAAAGATGTTTGGAAACAAAAAAATTGTTGATCAAAAATAATAATTGTCAAATTGGGGCTGAGCTCCGTACTACCAAGATGTATTCACTCACAACATAAGTTTATTTTTTAATCAATTATACATTCAACACAAATGCTAAGAAAGGTTTATTCCAAAGGGGGATAGCGATTTTTTTTAGCACAGTATCTTACTACCCGTTCGGGTTATACACTTAGGGATGTTTGTTTAGAGGAAATGTGATAACTTAATAGTATTTTATAGGTTATATATAACACATACATAATTTCTTTGTTTTGTAATTTGTACCATTTAAGCTATATCTATTATCTTATTATTATTACATACTAAGACAGCAACTTGACTAATATGTTACCAAAATTTACAAAGTTTGATAATTTTGAATAGAGTAACTAGCTTATAGCAATAAAAATAAACTTCACTAAAATCACAAGAAAAACGTAGAAATGTAAATATCGACAAACTTTTGTATTGACTTATGTTATTTACAGTATAATGTTGACACATGATCTTTTGCATTTTATGACATAATTTCCTATACCTAAACATTAAATTGCTTATTTGATATTTATTTTCAAAATTTTAATTTATTTACACATCAAAGGTTAGGTTAAATCAGGTTGGGTAGGATAGTAACCATATTATAAACATGAATATGGAAGGTTAGAAAGTTAGGTATGTAGGCTCTATCATAGTAATTATTTTAAACGTTAGATTAGGCTTTTAAATTTGTTACATAATCTAACTGGTTTTGGCAGTTATAATAGATTTAATTCAAATGGATGATTGTGTGAGGTAGTTTCATTTGTAGATGTTAAACATTTCTTCAACAAGATACAAATATAATCTGTCTTATTTGCAAGTGTTGGGTTTGCTATGAAAAAAGTAAAATGTGGTTGTTGTAGACGATTTATTATTGCATATTTGTAAAAACAATATTTGTTGGAGGGTGAAGCCATGATAATTAGGGAAAAAGATTAAAATTTTAAATTTAATTAAAATGTAACATGTTATAGCCTACATCAAATTGTAGCTAATCACCTGCTCTTTCATACTAAAAATATAATATTGATTTTATCAGGCTTATTTTCATTTTATGTGTGATGATAGATGAAAAAATGTATAAGACTATTACAAAAGGACATCAGTTTATAAGCTATAAATACTTACTATTAATTTTTGCTAGCCTGAAAATTGTGTTTTTCCACTTACTATAGTTTGTCTTTATAAAAAAATATAATGAAAAATAATTTCTTAACTTTACATGCTACAGGTCTCCCCTAAAATTAATATATCCTTCCATAACATTTTTTTTATAGGTTAGTTAGAATTGTCCCTAAACTATTACAAATTTATATATTTTGTTTAGGCACCGTCTTTCTTTGTATTCTTGTACACAATTCTATGTTCCTTTATTATTATTTGTTTTATAATCTATTAAAAAGTTTTAGAGCTAACAAATTATTGTTAAGGACAAATTTGTTGGGCCTACATAAGGTTATATATAGGCCCTATGAGTGTTTACAATATTAAAAACAGCTTATTAGGGAAATCTAGGATAAATGACTTATTAATACACTGGTGACACTGATGTATTAAATCAATCCATAATTTTACAGCAGGCACATACATTCTTGCAACGTTTGTATCTAGCAAACAATAAGTTCCAAGTAATGAGAATGAAGGAAGAAATATGATACAAGTAAAACAGTGTTGTTGATGGAGATAATTATGTCATTAATAGATATGGAAGATATTGTTCAAGTTCTTCCAGTAACCACAATATCATGTGTGAAGGACATTCACTAGCCCCATTAAAATTTTGGAGAAATAAACTTAGGATATTATTGAGATATATATTTAAAAATAAGCCAATAATGCATTTGTTTAACATATAATACCTGATGTGTGACACTAATACAATTATTACCACAACAATATTTGCAAATATCGCCTTTAAACTAGTTCAAGGTTCCTACAGTATTACTAAAAAAAATTCTCCCTGACTTTTTCCCTGACTATTTTCCCAAGTTCCCTGACCAATTTCTCATAAAATGTCTACTATAACTTTACAATACTATACATGTGGAAATATTAATTTAATAACATTTATTTCGGCCTCCTCCTCCCCTACAGCTGACCTTGCCTCACCTCTCATGGAAGAATAATAAAGCAGATGTCTTGCCAATCGGTTCAGGGAAATCGATGGGAAAATAATTAAATAAGTCTAACCCTATCAAAAAAGTTGTAACAAACTTGATTCACTTTGATATCATGTGCAGAAATACGTACTAAATAACAGGCCACTAAGAACATACTAAAAAGTTTGGTATCATTACAGTCTTATTTTACCTAAACTGTACATATCCTGAACTGAATAGCTCACAACAGGAGGAACTGTGTCTGCTTTCTTATTATTCATGTCTCAAGTCAATTTTCTTTTTATTAAAATGATTAAAAGTCATACAATAAGATACTATGCTATATTTAATAAAGTGAAGCTTGTTTCTTCTTCAGTTCTTGCAACTCCACTTCTATTGCTTCTCGTTTCTCTTCAGTTGCCATCATTATTATTTTTCTTTTTCCTTCTAAATCTTTAACTTGTATATCTAATTTCCTCTTTTCTGTCTTCTTCACTTCTTTCCTGCTTCTTCATCTTCAAATATTCATGATAGCGTTTCCGAGCACCTCTCACGTAATCCAACATCTTTTTGCTAATCTGTATGTTTTAATCCCTCCTGCTTCTTGTATCTCATCATGAATATGACGCTATGCAGTGACTGTTTTTTCATTCATGTTTTCAACCAGTAAAGATTTATTGACTGAAAAACCACCTTCAACAGTTGCATTCCCATGCGACAAGAAAAGACAATTCTTTATTACTTCCCAAAGATGTTTGTAGTTTGCATCTCCTATTAGAAAGTCAAGTCCTACTTCATCCCTAAACTGATCACAAGGACGAAATATTTCTTGAAGCTGAGATTTTTTGAGGTTGCAAAAATGCAAGTATTCTTTCTTGGCATTTTCAGCCAGAACATCATTTATGATAATGGCATGGTTGAGTTCCTCCAAAAGAAAAGAAAATCTCTTCTGGCCCAGTTGAGGTGAATGTTGAATGACACAAGGATCCAATGAAGACAAACCTCTCACAGCTTTCTGTTTTAAGGGACTTCTTTCTTGTAGTTTTGCAATCATGGTGGTTAACATACTGCGGCACTCGTGTATAAATTCTAGTTTTTGTCTTTCTGTTACTGTGATTGCAGTTTCTCCTAACAAACGTTTTGTTACAAATCCTACATCAATATTTTTGCTAAGGATCAAATTTTCTTATTTTTTTGTGTTGATAGACAGTAACTTTGGACCCGTGCACTTCATCAGATCATGTTTCACGCAACGATTCGTAAGGTATCTTAGAAGTTTCTCTACAGCTTCAAAAAAATATGGAGTCATTGGTTTTGATGTCTGGACCTGTTGCAGGAAAGGCTGACATTCATCGGCAGTTGTCTTGCAGAAAGCTAGTTTACACTTTAGGAATGGATCACAGGCGGCTCTTTTCAGTGTCTCTGAAGGTTTTGTTTTTGGAAGTTTTGCTTCTTTGAGATACTTAACAACATGGTCCCAAATTTGTAATGCCCTTTGAAAGCAGTTTGCATTCTCTAACCACCACATACCACAGAACTTCAATGTAAAAGATGTACATCCTGTCAACTGCGTAAACAATGCTTGACGAGCTGGAGAGTCAGTGAACAGGTAGTACATGTGACGCAATAAGCCACTTATATCCCAATCAACAGACTCCACTCCTGTTCTCAAGGAACCATGAACAACATGAAGTCCACATGTTCCCAGATTTAGCAAACTACATACTCTATTGTTTGTGACAGATTTGATGTGTTCCTGAAGAAATGTTATAAACTTTAAATTGGCATTTGGGCCATCCATTGACACATGTATCAACTTAGAGAGTGGAAGAGGAGAAATACCAACCAGAAAATGATTCAGTAATTCTTCAGCGGTGCTCCTATCAAAAAACACACTGTTTAAGTAACGACTGATGGCTTTATGATTTTCCTTGTCCCAGAATCTTATTACAATGTCCATTTGTCCTCTTTGAATAACTTTATTCAACGTTTCATCAAAACCAATTACAAAGTTGTTACATGATTTTAGGCGGTCCAGTAAATTGTTATGAAAGAATGGAGCCAAGCCATGCACAATGAAGTATGCAGCCTTGTCTCCGCCAAGGGTAAAGGCATTGGCAATGGAACACTCGAGAAACATCAACTGAAAAATTGTACTTAAATTATTGCACAAATTGAAAGACATTTTTTGTAAACAACTTGCATAGCCCAAATTACTTCCGCCTTAGTTATATCATCTTTTACAACAAAAGTGTTATGGTTTCTTCAAGGCACTACACTAATTTATCTTTTGGCAACAGCTTCCTTCTGCGGCTTTACGATTTCCGATGAAACAGAAAAACTCTTCGAGTCCAGCCGAATCACCACTAGGTAGAATGTCTTTGTGTGCCAGAGATTCTTTTGAAACAGGGGAGCTCTCGATGAACCTGAATCACTTGACCTTTTTTGAGAAAAAAGTCAACAGAGAGCGTTGATTTGTCAAAGTTTTAAGAGTTTTCATATGAGTTGGTCCTTTTGCATGGGAAGCTAATGCTTGCTTTCCCATATTACTTAGGTTTATAATTTTTTTGCACACTTTACAAAAATGCCTGCAACTTATTACTTTCAACGCCATTGATCCAGTATGAGAATTCAGGAAAATGCTCTGGGCTTAGCCAGAGCTGGTTAAAAACGTTTTTTTGGTTATACATTGCTGGTTTAACCGAATTAGGCCTAATTCACTGTATTCAACGATAACGATGCCAAACCTTGAACAAGAACCAATTTCAATGGATCACTAAAGTTAAAAGAATTGTCATGTGCAGGCCAGGAGATTTATATATTTACCTCTGAAATAAAATGCTACCAGAACTTGTGTTACAGCAAGTTTGAGCATGGTAAGTGCCCCTCAGCTTTCTTCATTGGGGCAGTGGCTTATGACGCAGTAAATACGAAAAATATTTTTGTTGTTTTTTTCTAAGTGTGACATGAATTGTCATTTCCCTGACCTTTTTAAAGCTTCCCTGACTATTATTTTATTCCTTGACTTTTCCTGACTTTCCAGACCGTAGGAACCCTGTAGTTTAACACAATTAGGCCAACAACAAAATCGTCCTTCCATAACAATATGTGTAGGTCTAAGTTATTTGAAATTTTGATAATGAAACTTTATCAGTTAAAAAAATTTGTTTACATTTTTTTTACAAACTACATACTCCAATTATGTTGTTTGCGGGTTCAATAACTCTTGGATAAAGGCCAAAGATGCAATGAAATATGATTTATTTCCAAATAACAAAGTTATGATAAATTAAAAGACTATACTTTGGTTGAAAGCCCCAATTTTGAAACATGTCCACAGGTAATGCGTAGCTATAGTAAGACCTTATTTTGGGACGGTGTTGCCCAGGTCATGTACTAATATGGCCTGTATGCTCAGAAAGTGTATGTATAAGATCTCAATAATGTATGTTTACATTGTGACAGTCTCCTATGTTTGTTTAGACAGCAATTACCACCACAAACTAATGTGAAATTATTAACTAATAGCAAGTGTGACAAGATTGTCCTTCGATAACGTTAACTTACATGTAGGCCTACTTGTTTTAATTTTGAAAAAAAAAAATTGTCAAAAAAATTAATTTTAACATTTTTTTACAAACTACATACGCCAACAACTATCCACAACAAATACCAACCGTTTGCAATGTAAAGTGGAGGAGAATTATTATATTAAGTTTTGACAACATTTTGTCATATCTTTATTTTGTCCTTCCGTAACACAAGATTGATTTGATTTTAGTTATTTTTAATACAATGCAAAAAAAATTCCATCAAGCTGCAAAAAAATTTCACATATCTGCTCCATGCTGAGCCTGTTTTTTAATTTTTATATTAGATAGTTTTGCTTCAATAATCAAAGAAGCAGCTAAAAATTGTCCTTTCATAACACTCCCAATACTCTGGCTTTACCCTGGAACAGTTTAGAAAACATTCTAAAAAACATTATATTAAAGTAAGGAGGGCTATTTAATGTGAGATAAGACTTAAAATAAAATAAAAGTTAAGTTTATTATATTGTGTTTAGTTTTGATAAAGAATGGTCATACATCAAGACTAATTAAACAGATGAGAGAGAAACAATATATATATATATATATACACACACACCTACATGCTAAAATTGCTAAAATTACAGGACACAAGTTAAAACATGATACAGAGTACAATGCAATAGGTAATTTATGACAGTAGTGAAATAAATATGAAAGTAATATAAAAATTCCGGTAAGTTAAAATAATAATGTGGGGCAATATTTACTTGAGTACCGTAATTTAGTAAGTTTATATAGTATTATTTAATTATATCATATAAGTTTGTTCCTATATGAAATAAAAATTCACTATCTAATCAGCATGTTTTGGCTATTCAATTGCCATCTTTATGAAAAGAGTTTATAAATTTGTAATTATTGCATGATGTTGAACTGGTATTTTGTAAACATGATTTAATAAACTTAGATTTTCCTCTTCAAAGTTTTTTTAAAATATTTGTTGGGATATAGTTTAAGGTATATCACCCTTTCTCAAAATTCGATTGCAAAAGGACCACGGGCACGGACATCCAATTTAAAAAAAGTTATAGGCCCCCTTTATTTTAATTTTGTCAAAATAGCTAAAAGGAATATTTTCTTTTAGTAGTTGATAATGATTCACTGTATTATTTTGCTAAACTAAATTTAATCATAAAATGCTGATGTTTTGGTAATAAAGATATAAAAAAGCAGAATACTCCATAATTATAATGGGTACGATACCCAGAAATATCCCCAGAATAATGTGGAAAGTATGAATTATGATAAAACCACTGATAAGTCAGGTGTGAGAAAACCACCGCTTGACACACCTCACAACCAATAAAAACATAAGAAATACCTGTTTGAGCCACTAAAATTTGAAAGATTCATTAATGATTCATTTATTAAAATTGCTTTTGAATACTTGATAAAATATTAACTTAAGTGTTGGGTCAACAAACTAAACGTAGATGATAAACATTACAAAACGAGGTATAACTAAAAAATAGCGGGCTGAAAAGCTCCACATCCACAATAAACTAACAGTTTTTATCCAACATTGGAAAAATTAATAAAACTAACCATATAATATAGTTCCAAAAAGAATCATAGATAGAGCGCGAAAGCAGATTTGGTTATAAATTACATCATAGATACCGCCACAGACATAATAATTCAAACAAAGAAATTCAGATATGAGTAGACATGAAAATTGTTCTTTAAAATCGTGAAGTTTAATGTGCCACAGTTTGATATTTGAAATTGCCCCAATAATATAACAGTTATTTTTAACCCTCAATGGCTTTGAACTTACATCAGACATGTAAATAGTCCTCTAAAATCGCCAAGTTTAAAGTTCCACAGTCTGTGGTACGATAATATAGTTCTTTTGGGAACGTTAAGAAAATACAATATTCACACTCACATTTGACCAACAAATAGGTCTCTAAAATCGCCTAGTTTAATTAAGGTGCCACAATTTCTATATTTGAAATTGCCCCAATAAATTAACAGTTTTTATCCCTCCTTTTTTGAACTTATATCAGACATGCAACTAGTCTAAAATCGCCAATTTTAAGGTGCCACAGTTTCTAAATTTGAAATTGCGGCACGAGCACACTTGGTGGTGTAGGTACCTACAACAACCCTACATAGTCGTGGAACCTGGATCCTCTGGAAATTTTGAGATATTTGACTTTGAACTTATATCAGACATGCAATTAGTCGTCTAAAATCGCCAAGTTTAAAATGCCACCGTTTATATATTTGAAATTGCGGCACGAGCACACTTAGTGGTATAGGTAGTACTAGGTACCTACAACAACCCTACATAGTCGTGGAACCTGGATCCTCTGGAAATTTTGAGATATTTGACTTTGAACTTATATCAGACGTTCAAATAGTCCTCTAAAATTGCCTAATCTAACCATAAATATTCCTTGTTTGATTATTTGATGTGTCTAATTATTATGTTCTCCCTAAGGAATATTAAATCACCATTAGCTATGAAACTTGTAAAAGCAATAATACCTAGTACTACCTATACCACAAACTGTATTGATCATTTATGACTATTTATGATATCCTAATGAAGAGTGCAGCGCATTGACTGTAATGTACAGTGATCTTATACTATACTAGATGAACATAAACACGCCAGTTACAACGGACCAAATCGTCGTTATAGGGCTTGTAGGAAGTATTACTATATTTCAATATATTTAAAGTAGACTATTAGCTTATTTATATTGCTTTCAGAAACCATTTTATATTTAATGTTCGATAACTATAGTGAAATAAGGTAGCTTAAAACTTAATTACATTTGTTTGAATAACAAATTTTGTATAGTAGGTTTACATTTAAACTATCAATTAGGTTTTAGGGCTTGTAGGACGTATTACTATATTACATTTACAATATTTTTAAAGTTGGCTCTCAGCTTGTATATCGCTTTCAGAAACTATATTGTATTTAATGTTCAGCAACAATAATAAAATAAGGTCGCTAAAACCTTGATTACTTTTGTTCGAGTGTCAAACTTTGTATGGAAGTCCTACCTTTAAACGATCATTTAGCCTACAGGCTTGAAGGAAGTACTATTTTAGCCAAAATCGACTGTTTTAAAGAAAAAAGTCTGAGTGTTGAACTTAGTTAAATTGCTCTTCAAACCTTTCACTAACCCATTTGTTTGTTTAACTAATCATACATTATTATAACTATTATATTCATAAAAATTATCGAATTATGTCGAAATGCTACACTGCCTTGCATGTGTGTAAAAGAGACAAAGATAACCTAAAGTTTTTTTTCTTTCCTACACAATGATGTGCAGACGCATAATATGCCCATCCAGTTATATTATATATATCAATGGTAATGGACAAAACAGGATTATGGTGGATCAGAAGATAAAAGATTTCCACCAACATATAACCGTTTATTTTAGGAAAAAACAAGTTTCAGTCCAGATATTTCCATTAGTTATTAACTTATTACATTTACCCGTTAGAGAATACTTCAAACAACACTTTTAAAAAAAGTTCTAGGCATTGATCTATATAATATAACTGGATGGACATCTGTGGCTGAAATTTTTGAGCTGTCTTCCGCAAACAATTGTGTAAGAGAGAAGAAACCCTAGGATATCTCTTTCTTTCTTACACCCATACGAAGCATTTTGACATTGTTCATTAATTTGATTGAATATATGAGATACATCAATGTGGGATTAGTTAAAGGAAATAAATATGTTAGTAAAAGCTTTGAAGAGCACAACAAAGTTCAAATCTATTGAGTTTTTTTTCTTTAAATAGCCTAATATATACGATTATTTTTGAAGGAAGCTCACTCGGAAGGCTCTATCTCGTACCAGAATCCTACCCTGTAGTAGTGTTTAGGTATAATAAAATACCTTCCTGAAGGAATTTTCTACTTCCGTTCTAAATGGTCGTTTATCCATCCAAAATAATATATATATATATATGATAGTATTCTGGCACGAAATAAAGCTTTACAGATTAGTATTACTAAAATCAGGGTATAGTAGATACAGTACTTCCTGCAACACTATAACCTAAATTAATATTTTAACTTGGGCCTAAGACTTCAACACAAAGGTTGTAGAATGGTCGGCGAAATACTTATCTCTTTAATTTTTTATTCGCTTGACAACCTTAATGTAGGAATGGTCCGTGAAACCTTCCAACAAAACAGTCTGAGACGCGCTCTGAACCAATTTTTTTCATAAAATCAAATAAAAAAGATTAGTTAAGCATAACTGAATTCACCTATAAATAAAATTAATTCCTGACCCTTGTCATAAACACGCCAGATCGCAAAAGATGTCGACACGTGACTCCACAGCTCTACAGTAACGCACTAAACAACTCGCCCCCAAGTATTCTCCTTACAACGTGACTTCGACAGCGTGGGACACTCGATGAAGTACTCCAAGCGTAAGTTACATAACAGGGACAACACGCACTTCACTCCTTACCCCTGGCCCAATGTATGCACCATTGTGTGATAGATGAACCGTCAGCCTTTTGATACTATACAAGAAGACATGGGCATCCTTAGTGGGGGGGGGGNAATAACTCAACAGGGGACACATGTCCCCCTCAATCATTCCATAATTTAATTCAATAATTTAGCTTACATGAAAATTTTGTTAGTTGAACTGTAATAATGGAATAAAGTAACCTATACGTTACAAACAGAATATTAATTCACAACCGAGTCGATTAAATAACTAAGCAATGATAGTGTTTACAACATTCCGTGAAATATTACAATTTGTTTTCAATTGTGGAGCATCTTGTTTGGCTGATGCTCGTTTACCAGGCTTTTCCTGTGAGGCAGAGAGAAGCTCTCTCAGACGTCTGAAGACATATTTTCGCTCCACAATGTCTCAAAAGAGACTGAACAAGGTCTTCCTCTTTCATGTTCACCATTAAATCTTGGATTTAATCTATATTAGGAAAGTTGCTGCAACACTGGCCTCCAGGTCTGAATTAAGGAGGACTCTTGGACCAATTTTATCCTAATGTTAACATTTTGTGTTCTTTTTTATTTGTTTTCTTTGATATTGAATTGAATTTTTTATTTATTAGGGACATTGTTATGGACTCAATTGATGTAAGAAAACTTGTTAGTACGCTTCATTTGTTTCATGGCTCTAAATTCAGCAAAAGTACTTTTGAGCCATTTCAATCTTAATTACAATGTTAATTATCTTGTTATTGTTTATTTAGTCTCATTATCAAATAGGATTTTTTATATTATGTTTATTTTGTTCTGTAGATTCTGGTTTAATTTCTTGTTTACAATGAGATTTCGCGTGCATGACGTATTTTAGTGTGACGATGTACCAAAACAAAGTTTTCAATGAACAATTTTATGTCCCCCCCAAAAATGTGTAGCTAATGACGCCCATGCAAGACGATATAAAAAATTATTTGATTATTTTTCTACTAACCATAGCCTGAATTCGGACAAGAAGTATTATACACAATAAGTTAGTTGGGTTTAGAATGGCAAAATTTGGAGGAAAGGTAACATCATTTGTGTATAAGGGAAGTAGGAACACATATAANTAGGAACACATATAAGAAAATACACCCTCAGTATACACAGCCGGACGTGAACCCTGACTTTGTCACCATCAAGCCTAACAATACGCGCTTAACGTTTAACCAGGCGTCCACCATTCCAGGTTTGATCGTTAAAAGAAATAAAAATAACCTATATATAATATTGTTATCGTTACTTATTTATAAATAAGTCTTCGTCTTCGGCTGTCAACGCTGAGGTTGGTTGGTAGCAGCTCTCCACCAATCCCGGTCCTGTGATAATCTCTTTAGTCTTTGTCCCCAGGAGTTAACAACTTTTTTGAGTGAAGAGTCATTGTTGATGTAGGCCTGTTAAAAAAACAACAACCGAAAAGCCGCTCAAGTTGCTTTTGAAGGGAAAGGGATATATTTGTATACTTTTAAGAAATGGAATAGAGTGGGAAGGTATTTTATTAAAAAATAAAATAGCAATATTATTTATAAAATGAGAATAAAACGTACCAAATTTCCAATTGAGTGGGAATTAGCGTGACTTTTGCTGCAACATATTGAGCGAGTGTCTCAACCTAAGAAAGTGAAATACCTTAAAGAAAATACAAGTTAATTTAAGAACCAAAATATCTAATTAACCATAAGTCCAAATCACTTGTGGTTTTTTTTCTTCTCTTTAGTTGTGTTTTTTGAAATTATCTAAGTAAAGGAATTTATCTAACAATGTATTGTTAGTCGTCAATAAAAGTTTAAATATCAAGTTTTACAATATATTATTTTTAGGGTTTATATGCCCGTCGATTTTTATAATATATTTTAGATTAGTAAAAAGTAACACAAATTAATAAATTATTTTAATATATTTATTAATTTAAATAAAAAAATACTCTGCACCTTTTAAAACCTAAAAACTTTTTTTTGGCAAAACTTTGATTGAAAGTTATAATATTTCAAATATTTGAGCGGGAATAAGTAAGCCCACATACTCCATTTACCTGTAGTACCACTTTTGTATGTTGAACTTTTTACATTGCCAAGGTTTTGTACCGTTTTGTACCAGAAATAAAAAGTTTTGTACCCATACCGTTTTTTATTAATTAGCACATGCATGTGGTCACACCATTTTAATAATTTTGTTTTATTTTGAATTTTTTAAAGTGCTAAAGTATATTTTATCAGTCTTTCTTAGTATATTTGTTTATTAATTTTGCTAAATGAATTAATCAATCATTCATTTTTTTATAATCATATTAACTTACTCGAGTTTTCCCACGGCTTCGCTAACATATAAGTTGGGTAAATCATCTTATTTTTAGCAAATCATCCGAAATCCGAAGTCAAATAGCATGCTTTGATGCTCCCTGAAGGGGAGCACGAGAGAAAGTTCCAACACGTACCGACCAATTGGTCACACCGTGTAGTTCGCAAAAATTTAAAAGATAAAAATGAGACATTTATTATTTAATTGATTTCTTTATTTTCCGATAAGAGCTTTGTATAAGTTTACTAAGAATAGTAAAGTTTTGTAAGATATTAATTAATTTTATTGCTTCATAAGCCAAACGGAACATTAATTTTTTGGTCAATCATAATTTATCAAGTCGAAGGAAGTGAAAAATTGGTTCACACCTCATCTGAAATCCCCTCGCGCCTCGCAGTTTGAGAAACCCAGATCTAAACTACCAAAAATGCCGTTTCAGACACGTATGAGGCGAGAACTTTGTATGTTGATGAAGCCACAAATTAACTACTACCTATAAGAAGTAAAATCTATTATATATATGCAGTCTTTGCATAAATATTTGCTCACCTACGTGGATACATTGTTAAAATGAACACAAAAAGAAATAGTTTAAATTTACTAATTAAACATGAATTAATTTGAAAGAATCACTATAGTAAGCACCTCAGCTTATCAAATGAATTGTTCTGTTAGTAATTGTTTCTATTGGTTTTTGAAAATTTTCCCTTATCCTCCCCAATCATAATTTCTCTAACTCCTATTTAAACACATAGTTTTAAGAATAATTTCTTTATATATAGTTGTGCCAGCCAAATTTCGATTTTCAACTATATATAATAGGTTTTTTTTATAACTCCCCCCACCGCTCCCTTGATTTCATAAAGTTACATTTTAAAATGTTCAGACTTAATAGTTATTTGGAGTGGTGCATTTACGGGCATGCCAAAATTCAATTTTTAACAACACTGCACTGAGATGTAGTAGTTTATATTAATTTTGTAGATTTTGAACCCCCATTCCCCAACCCACTTTGAGAAATTTAGAGTTTAATGTTATTTTGGCTATCTGGGATTTGATTTATCTTTATTTATCTGTCAATTTTTTTTTCCTCATCTCAAAAAGTTTTTTTCTTTATTATATTCCATCACTACTATTTTTCAGAAGTCAATTTTAAATAATAATAATTAATATTATTTTGTAAATGTCTATTTGTATTGTTTCCCGTACCTAATAAATAAATTTAAATTCTTTACAATACAGAGAAGTAATTAAGTATATTAGTTTTGGAAATGTTGACCTCCCAACTCCCCTTCCTCCTGCCATTACTCAATTCTCTGAGAAATTTCAAATTTTAAGATTTATTTGGTCATCTTGAAAGGGTCCTTATACTAAGGCTACTAGAGTTGTAGGGTAGGTTCGTTCACTTTACCGGCCAGCATTCAGCTCAACCCTAACACGCAGCGCTGCTGTAACGTCTGCTCGTGACCTAGCCAAGCTTGCTTTTGTTCAGATCATGTGACTGTGCAGTGCCGCACTTTTTTTTATTATTATTATTTAGCACCACGTCTTACTACCCGTTTGAGTTATACGCCCAAGTACTAATTACGCTAATGGATTAGGAATTGGGAAGGTTGAATTAGAGGAAGTGAACCCGAATTTGCGTGGAAAACCATTTAGGAACACCGCCCCCCCGCCAGTTCACCCAACCGAGATTCAAACCTCGATCTCCCCGTCCTCAGCAGTCGAGCTCAACACGACTAGCGCGTTAGCTATCCACGCCACCGAGGTGGG